>CM040241.1:14231617-14279363 GCA_022545495.1 Chrysanthemum lavandulifolium
TGCTTCTTACATGTCATTGCACCCCGCTTATTTTTTGTTCGTGAAGATGGCTACCATCCGGGACGTGTCTTATTAGCGACGCTCATCGCACGACCCACCCAAGAAAATGACTATGCTAAAATACTATGCATATCGTGCATGATCGACTCAACGAATATACCGCCTTTCGCGAGCCGCGTGCTTTTTCAACAATATGTTGTCACCGCCATCGCAAAGATGAAACAACACGTATTGACTACATAAGAGAACACCGTAACGACATTCGCAATGATTACATGGCCGGTTGCACGATGCTTTATCACGAGGCGATCAAGATGGATCGATGTCTGCTCAAGGACAATCCTTCCGTCATCTTTTACAGAGGCCCACGGTAGACATGTATAGCCACTACTTAGACGATCGCCATTTGCGGGTACATGGGAACCCGCTATTCTTTATCACGCTCACGCAATAATGAATC
Source organism: Chrysanthemum lavandulifolium (assembly GCA_022545495.1). Classification (NCBI taxonomy): domain Eukaryota; kingdom Viridiplantae; phylum Streptophyta; class Magnoliopsida; order Asterales; family Asteraceae; genus Chrysanthemum; species Chrysanthemum lavandulifolium. The sequence continues at coordinate 14,232,078 of CM040241.1, forward strand.
GGCCCGAAATTAAAGAATATATGCAAGACTTCCGCGATGTCACGCTTGCAGACAGTTCGATGTTGTTGACCGTGTCTTTGAAAGAAAGATACGCGATTTTGTAACCTTCTTACGAGATTCAAAACCATTCGGCTATGTTGAAGTGTACTATTTGACCTATATCTACCAGTATCTCACATAAAGTGCTCACTTTTCTTACCTACCTAGATAATATATTTTTCAAATTTTTCATTACAAAGATGTTATACACAATGAGTTTCAAAAGAGGCCTACCATTAATCGTCATTTGTTGTTATGGATCAAAGAAAACCAACAAGGTACAAGCCCACGAGACGAGACATATATGTATCGCAGATCTCCTGCACCCATCAACTCGACCTCAAGGCTATAGAATAGTCACAGAGTTCATGATCCACGCCCATGCGGCGCAGTTGAATACATCAAGACCATGTATGCGTGGTGGTGATCACAGTACCAAGAACTTTCCTAAGCCATTTTCCTTGCAACATACATTGATCCAAAAGGGTATGTGCGATTATCGCGTGTAAGAGATTCACCATAACAACAAGAAATGTATGTCACCCTTGACAACGGATATGTTGTGCCAGATAACCGTTCTCTATTGATGCGCCTATGCACATATCAACGCCGAATATTGCGAATGGTCCATGCTTATAAAATATCTCTTCAAGTACATTTCAAAGGCATCGATCGAATTGTTACTCGTGATTACAAGATCCCTGAAATTCGTAGCAAGCACAAGCCGCCTTCATTGCAAATCGATGAAATAAAGAATTTTCAAGATGCAGGTACATTGGACCGCACGAGGCACGCTTGAGGATCCTTGCTCTCGCATTCACAAAGAGATCCACCACTCCGCCTACTTGCGCTCACCTTGAAAATATGCAACGAGCGACTTTTAGAAGCCAACAACAATTGCGTGCAATTGTTGATAACGAGTACAACAAAAGGACCACACTCAATCGAATGGTTCAAACACAATACTTACAATACAGATGGCCGCCATCTCAATGATTTGACCTTTCCAAAAGAGTTTGCGTGGTATAAAGATGGCAAGTATTGGCAATGAGGAAGCGCTCAACCACCTCAAAGAATCGGTCGCTTGGCATATATACATCCTAGCTCCCATGACGCTGCTACACATGCTGTCACTACTGTCACCAAAAGGCGGCAGGTGTCATTCCGCCATCTCCAGACAGCTGGTGAAGCCGCCTATCCTACATATAGAAAGCAATGTGAATCGATGGGTCTCTTAGGCGGCGATCAAGAATGAAACATTGCTTTACAAGAGGCTTCTTTATCACCACTCCAAATTAAATGAGGAATCTTTATTGCCAAATCCTCATCTTCGTGATGTTTCTAACCTGTTGCATTGCATTGTCACATATGGATTCCATGTCAAGACATTCCATTGATACTTGCACAAGTATTACATATACCAAACCTCCATGTCAATCCGTATGACTGAAGGCGGTCTTATGTACGAGCTACAAGCAATTTTGAACTTCTACGGAAAATCTTGTCAAGGATTTTCGCTTTGATCTTCCTCCACCTCACTTATTGCGATTTTTGAATAACAGGCAATCATGCAAGAAAGATCCTACAACCGTGATCCGTTATGATCGAAAGTCAAGATTGGTTGTTCGACCAAACACCGAACAACGAATAATCTTTGAACAAGTGATTGATGGTGTTCGCAATCATCGCAGTAAACTTATCTTTGTTTATGGTCACGAGGACAGGAAAACTTTCGCTTGGAAAACTATAATTTCTACCCGAGATCGATGGAAAATTGTAATCAAGGCGGCTTCCTCGTGTATCGCCTTTATTACATTACCAAATAGGACAAACAAAGACATTCAAGATTCAAGATACCTCTTGATTCGACTGTAGAGAGTGCAAAGATCAAAAGAATACAAAATCGCAGAATTGCTAAACAAACCGACCTTATCATACGGGACGAGGCTCCTATGAATGATCGCAGATGCTTTAAGCACTTGATCGCACGTTAAGAGACATAATGAATACACCAAATAGTCCGTTTGGGAACAAAACAGCTTATTTTTGGTGGGGATTTCGATAAACGCCTCGTCAAGAAAAAGCTACAAACAAGAAATTATTGCTCTTCTATGACAATCATACCTATGGCAATCTTTCAAAATCATTCACCTCAAACGTAACACGCGTCTCGCAGCTACATGTGCCTTTCACCGTAAAGATATCAAGCAATTGACACCTCTCTAAATGGTTGCTCAAGTCAGAACGGACCATTGGCCAAGGCGAAAATGATCCAAATAGATTCAAATGGATACGTATACCGAGATAGATATCAGATTCCCGACGGCGAGGCGCCTATTCAAGAACTTATTAGTTTTATATATGATCGCAGACTTTACAATCACCAAACGCAAGATTGTTCCAAGAAAAGCTATCGCAAGGTCCGAAAAACAAGACCGCAGATATAATAAACTCGCTGTCCTAGATATGTTAAGGGATACTTACACTTTACAAGTGTCGTTTACTAAGTTGTACCAAAAACAAATGATGGAGGAGCGACGGAACTATTATACCCTCGTGAATACTTAAACACACTTTCCTTTTCGCATGCCCGCCCATGAGCTTATACTCAAAATCGGTGCACCTATAATGCTACTAAGAAACCTAAACCTAGGTGGCGGGTCGTAACGGCACACGAATGATTGTTACGCAGATATATAGCAGCTTATTCAAGCAAAGATCATAATTGGTACAAGAATGTCGAAAAGTTTACATACCGCGTATTTTGCTCATTAATAAGGATGAAACTCTTCCATTTGTTTTTAAAAGAAAGCAATTCCTGCTAAACTCGCTATGCAATGACAATCAATAAAAGTCAAGTGGCGGCTTTGAATAAAATAGGCGATACCTACCCGAACCTCGTCAACATGGTCAATTGTATGTTGCATTGTCAAGAGCAACATCTCCTAAGGTTTAAAATGCTAATCAAACAAAGAAATGGGCAAAGATAAAACATGACTAAAAATGTTGTCTACAAAGATTTTTTAAGCATGGTTACAACTGCACAGGTTCCTAATGCTCGCATTTACATTTTCAATATACATGTGTCCAAGTGCAAGATACCTATCACAATACCCTTTAACCTGTTACAACAAATGTTTGATTATTATTACCATCGATATTACATAATATCATGTCTATTCTCAGGCTTGCTTATCTTTCTCGATTTAGAATAGCCATACTTACATCAGAATATTGTCTCAGATACTCATATACATCTCGTGCTCACTTTTTCCTGCTTCAACATACAACAAATGGAATGTGCCTCTAGCATTGTACCATCATCCCGATTCTACAGATAAAGACAAACAGTTTCTAGATTGGGTCACATCGATTCTAAAGGCAAAGAAGTTGTTACACACTCGTAAGAGATTAGCCTTGTCGATCTAAAAGAAACGGATACCGATAAAGTTATATATGCAAAGGTTCACCGCAAATGGACACCAACAAATAAACAAGCAAAACCAAGGGTATTCTCGTGATGCTAATTGATAAAGAGTACAACATACTATTCTATAACCCGCCATAAACAATAGACAACCCATATACTCAAAGAACAATCGTGAAAAAAAACATCTTACATTTATAATTTCCTATATAATTGGTGGAACAATATATACAGCAAATGTTAACTTACGTGAAAAGCCAAATTTGACGACTCCCGCAGATCAATAAAACTTACGTAATAACCTGCTCGATTTCACCGCAAAACAATGGATGCAAGTTGTCCCACACTCACTTTCCTTAGCATTCGATCATGCATGATATTAAAGACACACCGATATGTGTTTCCCAAACCACTATTTCAACTTCAAAGAACCATCGAGACTTGTATTCAAAATCGATGTTAAAGAATGCTTATTAACGTGTATATGATACACGATCTATAAAACAACAACAGCTGATACTTAACTTGCTTAACATATTTGCAGATTACATAGTATGCCGCCCAATATGTAATGTAAATCCGAGATCACTTAAACAAACCAAAGATTCGGCTATTCGAGAGACATCGTGTCCGTAACTTAGAGTAAGCAACAAACATTTATCCGCGAAACCTAATTTTATATTCACTCTAAACAATGCTTTGTACATCTAATGTTGGCAAAACGGTACGCTTCACTCATGGAATCAAGATGCCTGAATTTCGTGAAACAAGAATATGAAAACGCAGAAACCAACAATCATTGTAGCTATTTCATGCTTGGTCAAAGAATACGGAGGTAAATTTAATACTTTAAGCTTATCATTTAGCCTATTAACTTTATCTTTAACATATGCTTGAACTAATACAGACTTCAAATTTTCACCACATATGCAATGTATCACTACTCAATCCGGACATACCGTATACCATGAAATTGCAGCCATGTAAGTTACCAAACTAACACTACAGAATACACTATAAATTTAAAAGTTCCTAAAGCCATATAAATTAACTGCCTAGGTATGACGAGTTCTTTGATCCACCGCAATACTAGATATGAAGCACGAAGATGTGCGATCCGCAACAGAAAAGTTCAGAACAGCGCCACTCTAGCAGATTTAGCAAAAGAAAATCCACAAAACCAACAGTAATGACCACCTTAATTGCAACCCTCATCAAATAAAGTATACTAAACAGCTTAGATTTCTAATGAAATGAATGTCCGCCATCGTCGATGCAACAATCAACAAAATCGACACAAAAGGCCATGGTTTTTCAAGAAATGCTATGACCAGAAGTTAAAATCTCTCGAACAATGGTCACATGCCCAATGTAAGCAACCAACGCCCCAAGACGGTGCTTTACATGTAAAGTACAACATTGGCATATTTTTATGCCATTATAAATGAGTAGCTTTTATACCAATGTATCTATCACAATAATGTTTATATTCTTTTATACGCTATCGCTTGAGTTGAATTATCCGATGGCACTGCAAATGCGACAATGACATGTTTCAGTAATGAAGCGAATTCACTGGTAAAAGATTGCAAGGAACTGCTGCGAACCATACCACAGCAAAACTCCTATGAATACCCAACAGAGCTACTCTCTCTACAAGGAAAGAAAAAAATCTTTCAGCTACATTTTGATCCAGATAGCACAAAAGAACGTCGAGTTTTCATTCTGGATACATGTTGGGATGAGACACCATTAGTCACATCAGGAGATTGTAGCACCGGTCAAACTGCCATGGATTTTACGCCAAAGAATACAGCACAGCCGATACATGCAGCAACAAAAACTGAAACAAGTGGAACAGTTCAACCCAAAGAAACTGAAATGGTCCCACTGCCAACAGAAACCATAAAATCTACACCTCCAGTGCACACACCAACAAGTGCTAGCATCTCACAAACCGAGGCAACTGGAACGCTTCAAACTGAACAAACTCACACTGCACCACTCACAGAACAACCTTCTTTATCAGAAACATCAAAGCCAATGAAAGAAGCAAGTAGAAAAATTACTAGAAGAGCCCTTTTCACAGACACTGAAGCTACAAACACAGCAGCAAGCGGAAAGAAATCCAAGAAAGAAGACTGATCAAGCATGCACTACAAATGGAAAATGCACGATGAAAATGCATATCATCTACGTATGTTTCACTATCCCTTAAAGACAGTTGCTTATGTAAATGTTTCTACCTATCACCTAGCACCAAACATCTAAGCAAGCGTCTCACCATAAAACAGCTTACATCGATCCGTATTTTGTGCATGCCCCATGCAACCATAACTTTAACAATATCGATGTGTATCTACCACAGAACCTGCCTACCCGTAACTTTTAGACTTATTAACTAATACTGCTGCTATTTGGTGCATCTATTTGGTATGTCATGACTTATGCATTTATCATTACATAAAAGTTTCCTGCACAAAATAAGTGAACAATGAAACCATCATTTGTAAAACTAAAAGATTGATAAATACAAATAACCCATATTTTTATTCATAAACAATACACATGTATAATGCCAATACAAAAATTGCCCAAAAGCTCACATTATTAACGCACAATCACCCTGGCTTAGTTGCCGCCGCTCTCAAGCCCACGACCGCGACCACGTACCAATCTCGTTTATGATAAACCGTGAGTGAAATAACAAACCAAAACTAATTCTTTTGATACAAAATAAATACTAATGTCTAGCAGTAGCATGATGGTGCTACGAACAATTGAAATGGCGCAAAAGGGGTCGCAATGGTAACTTAGGAATGGCGACGCCATTTTAGTCGACGCCTTAGATTGACGCCACGATATCGTATCCTCATTCTATATACATAATTAATTAATAACTCGTTTACTAATAAAAGGTCATTTTCATATTTTGAATTTACAAAAGCTTCATAAACTTATCTTATAAACAAAAGAGTAAATTGCATTTTTGGCCCGTGTGGTTTGGTCTAGGGCTGAGTAAATCCATTTAAAAATCGTCCCGAACAGACAAATCATTCGAAACCGAACCGACAAATCGTTCGAAACCGAACCGAAACGACCTTTTTCGGTTCGGTTTCGTGTCATATATTTATTTCGGTTTTGTCAATTTTGGTTCGGCGATCGACCGAACCGAGTTATTCGGTTCGGTTCCGTTTTGATATCTATTTCTTTGTTCGGTTCTCGGTTTGAGTTTTTTTCCTTTTTACATTTCGGGTCGGATCGGTTTTGTCGGTTCAACTCGGGTTTGGCCCGATCTCACCTCTAGTTTGATCAAGTGCGGTTTGGTCTCAATCTTTTCGAAAGTGCAGCGTTAGTCCCCCCTTTTGAAGTTTGGATTGCATATACAATCTCTTTATCGATGTAAAATGACCAAATTACCCTTGTCTTCTTTTTTCTAAATAAAGAGTATTTTAGTTATTTAATTTTGTCCTAAACCAAATACGATCCAAACTTAAAATAAAAGCTACCGCTCCATTTTAAAATGATGTGGACCAAACTCGCAACTTCACGAAACCACATAGACCAAAAATGCAATTTACTCTATCCAAAACTTTGAAAATGAAAAGGGGTATTATGGTCATTTTGTTATGATTTATGATAAACCTTAAAATACCAATGAACACAAATTGAGATTCTTTGATGATGGCTAGCAGGATGGTGTTGAGAACATTGATGCTAACCAGAACCATGGCTATTATTGCCACCTAGTAAACGTGGTACTTCAATCTCCTTATCCAAAACACTAAGTTCAAGAAGCTCAAACTGTAGATGCAAAATTAGTACTACTAATGTTAGAAGAATATGTCATACAAGAATCAATTGCTTAAATGATCAAAATGAGAATACTGATAATGATGGTGACGTGGAGCCACCTCAAGAAGCTGTTCTCAAAGTTATCTCAGGTATTGCAAATGTGTTATCTCAAAGTTTATGTTTGGGATTGCTTATTTAGGGGTGTTTTTGAGCTTATACGTGGGCTTATGATGGTTTATTTGATTTGATAAAGCTCGGTTTTCTCCAGCTTATTTTGAGACTTATGGGCTTATATAAAGTTTATGGACAAACTGCTTCATGTTTGTTTAACCTATAAGCGGGCTAGCTGAAAAATTGGGCTTCGGACTAGCTTTTCCAAAATCATATAAGCTAATTTTAAAACAATAAGCTAATCCAAGCTTAAAATTACATGATAAGCTTTTTGAGCTTATACGTCCCAAAATTTGATGGTTTCGGGTTATATTTGACAAGCCCCACCAAATCTGGCATATTTTGAGACTTATAAGCTTAATATACAGTTTGTTATGATAGCATCTCAGTGAGTAAAGCAACTCACGCGAACCCTCTACACCCAAAGCCACTCACGCGCCAACAGGCCCAAAAACACTCGCGATGGTGAGCCGTCCACTTTTAGGTTTATGAGTGTGCGTGGGGTATTTAGTGGGGTATATTTGTATAAAGTGTGTGTTTAATTGAAAGGTGAGGGTGATGTGATTGATAAAGGTGAATGGTGAGCGGGAGTGTGAGTGAAAAGTTGGAGAGAGAGAGAAAAGCTGATCTTGACGTGGAAGGTGAGTGAGTGTGTTTTGGATAAGGGTAGTCTTATATAAGCGGATAGTTCTCAAAATAAGCCTTAAAATTCGGGCTTATGGAATATAAGCCAAAATCAAATAAACTAATAAGCCCGCACATATAAGCTTAAACAAACACCCTCTTAACTTCTTATTGTTTTGTTTTAAGGCAATGGCGAAGAACACATAGATATGTACTTAATAGTAATAAAAAATCCTTGAAGTTACAACTATAAGGATTTAGGAGGTGCTTGATGACTAGAGCTAGAAACGGGTAAACAGATGAGGTTTGGGTTACCCGGGAGGACGTGACTGAGATGTACGCTGCCTCATCCCCAAATGTGAACCTATTGAGGTTTGAATCCTAAAACTCTTGTGAGGAGTCAAAGGCCTTACCGCTAGTCCATTTGGTGGTGGTTAGTTAAGTAAATAAGCTAATAAGCATAATCACTCGAATTGAAAACACATAAGCTGTTTTGCATAAGCTTACCCAAACAACCCCTAAATACGAACTTATTTTCAAAACAGGTAAGCACTATAAGATAAACAGTCCAAACACCCTGAAAGTTATAACTATAAGGATTTTGCAGGTCTTTCGATGTGCATCCCAAACACCCTGAAATAGGGAGTTAATTTAACATAACTGGGTATTTGTTTTCATCGTTATGGCTTACCTTCATTTTTGGAATGTGATCATTTTCATCCTAAATAATCCGAGATTCAGATTAGAGACTTTTACCGAACACCCAAATGTGATCATCGTGACTGCTTCAAGTTGAATGACTATGAATGTATTTATGCACACACTTTCATTGACATGGTTGCTAAATTCGAGATTGTTTTAGCTGTAATAATAGGGAATTCTATTTCAGAAGAAAGTTACTGCAAAGTGCATGCAAAATCTGAAATGGTGGATTAATAGCAATTAATAAGTAGATAAAAATGCCGATGCTAGTTACTGTAGGTTGTCGTGAAGTTGCTAAACCTATGTGTTGATTTTTCAGAAGTTTCAAAGACCGAAGGTAGAGTTGGACAAACCACAAACATGGTTCTAGGAGGTACCGTCACTGATGATGCAACCGACGAGTGGCTCACTCTTGATCAGAAGGTAAATGTTACATTTTCTTACTTTTGATCTAAAATTTAAATCCATTTGCAACCAATGAAGAGGCGATACAATCAATGTTGCTGATAAAAATAACATCTGTAGATCTACTACACATAGCCGATTTGTGTACGTGTTAGAAATCTATCTTCTGTACCATATATTGAATATGGTGTTTGATCAAATCCTAATCGTGAAGTACAATGTGGTTTTAATGTTGGTATAAATTTTTGGGAAAGTGGTCCATGTCTTATCCTTTTCTATTTGAATATTTTCTAAGTGAGATATATAGTAATGACAGTGGATTTAGCTATATTACCGAACCATGCAAATGTTATGTATCTGTTTTTCTTTCCCTTATTGAGAGCGTGTGTGTGATTATTGATCTTGATAACGCCCTATGTTGGTGTACTCCTGCGGTCCTGCCTCTCGAACATTCCTTTTCATACATGTTTGCCATTTCACATGTGCATACAGCAGATATATTGTTATTATATCAGGTGCTGTAGTACTAGTTTCTTAATGACATAATAATTTTCACTCTTGAGTTGTCAATAACCATGTGTACTATAAGAAAACTAATTATTTACTAACATAAACGCAAAACTACCTTCCTGTTACAAGCTTTGACCATGTAATTATCTTATTGATTTATCAAGTTAAATGCACATCCGAGTACTCAAAAGCCTTATGGTTGTAACTTACAACTACTCTGCTATATACAGTAGTTCTGATAGAATTTTGAATCTCATACAATATTGGCTGTGTATTGCAACAAGCTTTTTGGAGTGTTTAGACTATAATGTTTGTTGGCTGTTTGGCAATAGTCTTTTTAGTTTTTGGATTTTGTTTAAACGCTCCTATGCGGACCATGTAAATGTTGCGTATTTGATTTTTTTTTCTTTCTGCTTTTACCATGCGGACCATGTGCGTGTGTGATTATTGATCTTAATGATGCCCTACTTTGGTGTACTCCTGTCTCTTGAACTTTCTTCATCATACATGTTTGCCATTTTCACATGTGCATACAGCAGATATATTGTTTTTATATCACGTGCTGTAGTACTAGTTTCTTAGTGACATAATAATATTCACTCTTGATTTGTCAATAGCCATGTGTACGATGCCAAAGTTATATGGAAATGCTACCGATGAAAATGTTATAATGCTAACAATACAAAAGAAAACTATAGCAACTCTTTTGACCACCAAAAAGTCGACCTGGACAGAGGTGGTAATTTAAAACTTAAATAAGATTACATGATACAAAAACTAGATTTGCACCAGCTACTAGGTGGTGGTTGTTGTTGTTGTTGTTTTTTTTTTTTTTTTTTTTGTTTGTTTGTTTTTTGAACGGCTATTTGATTAGAACTAGCCAGGAGCTACCAGGTTGTTGTTATGTATGGTTATAGGATGTTCTGTCTCGATCTGTTATTTGTTATTAGTTTTGAGCTAAATGGTCTTGTTTATTCTTGTAAACAGGTAAACACTTACCCAACGGTAAGAGGGTTTACGGCAATTGGAACGGGAGGTGATGATTTTGTGCAAGCTATGGTAGTTGCTGTCGAATCTGTCCTTCAACATCAAATTCCACAGGTACATTAACTGCATTCTACAGCTACATGTGCCGATGCTTTACATATCGAGAATGACATAGCACTAGAGAGTAAAAGACCAAAACGCCCTTTACAGGGATTTCACATCTCTAGTACACTTTTCAATGCCGAGGCCCATGATTCATTGTTGATACTTCTGTGTTCTCCACGTATTTACAACTTATTATGATTCACAACAGGGCCAGGTGAAGCAGAAGATGTCATCCGGTGGGAAGTATGTGTCAGTGAACATTGGGCCTGTTCAAGTCGTTTCTAGTGAGCAGGTCTTTTCTTCTATCTCATCATTGAACTTAAAAATCCGATTTTTAGATATTCAAGTAAATGCTGATAAGATTATATCAGAATTTATAACAAGTGTAAGTAGTAACTACTGGTATCAAATCCACTAATGGATGCGCTGTGACTCTTGTGGAACAACCTGAAAGCAAAACTACTGATAGCGACTGTTCAAGTTAAGATCTGAATTGTGTATATTCTTTATTAGTCATTCTGATGACCACATACCGACTGTCTTTACCAGGTTCAAGCTGTATACAATGCTATGAAGAGTGATGTAAGGATGAAATACTTTCTGTAGCTTATCTCTTCATTTTAGGTATCTATCGAAAACTATGCATCTCGTTACATTCTCATGCTGCATCTTTTACTTCATCTGTGCGGTTGTTTAACGTTTTTTGTTTCATCAAATCACTGTTGGACCTCAAGCTAAGCATCATCTCATTTTGTCCTGTTTCATTGTATAGATAAAGCAATCTAAAACTTACTAGGCTTTATGCGATTTAATGACTCTTTGGAGGACTTTCAACCGGTTTGACCCGTTTCCATGTTTAGCTAAGATATTGAGTTTTATCGGTTTGACCCTTTTGAGATAAAATATCACCTATATAAATGGGTCAAAGTTATCACCTCCACCCACTTATTTGTGACTTGAAGTTCACTTTTACAATTAGGAATTTGATTTGGATGATAATTTCTTTCCCGTTTTTCTTTTTATATATAAGGGCTATCTTTCTTCTTAAGTTCATGAAAATAAATACCTTAGAATCCGTATGATGGAACCCGAGTTGAAATCACTATTGTTACGGAGTCAATTGTAGGACTTTCAACCGGTTTGACCTGCTTCCATTTTTAGCTAAGATATTGAGTTTTATCGGTTTGACCGTTTTGAGATAAAATATCACCTATATAAATGGGTCAAAGTTATCACCTCCACCCACTTATTTGTGACTTGAAGTTCACTTTTACAAGTAGGAATTTGATTTGGATGATAATTTCTTCCCCGTTTTTATTTTTATATATAAGGGCTATCTTTCTTCTTAAGTTCATGAAAATAAATATCTTAGAATCCGTATGATGGAACCCGAGTTAAAATCACTATTGTTACGGAGTCAATTGCAGGATGTAGGACTTTGCTGACTTTCTTGTACGATTGCAGCTTTAAAAAGTCAACACTTTGACTTGTTTCGTACTTGCATTATGCATCACCCAGGGCTTTTGGAATCAGAAAGACAAAGATTTAAACCGGTGGTTTGCATTTTTGACAGTCAAGTGACGGGTCTGATACTGTTAAAATTGTACAGATCAGATGTTTCACGCCAAACACGTGATGTCAATGCGAGGGCTTATTAGTTATGACCTTGTTTTTCAAGTGTTATCTTTGTAATACTCATTAGATAATGTTTAACTCTGATTCTTTACTTGTGTTCATGTTGCATTCATATTTATTGTTCTCTTTGTATACATGTTTCCACGGTAATTTTAAGACGATAATTGATGAACATGAGCCAACGTTAGATCAATGAGACACTCTAGTTTACGATTTTATTCTAACACAGGTTATACTCCGTCCCTATATAATTGCGGATACTAGTTACAAAACGTAAACTTTTTAACTCAAATATAATACAATGGCAACATAATGGTTAGGGTTGCTGAAAATTCTAACAAAACCTAGCATTCTCTGTCGTTACATTCTCAGCAGGTGGTATCTCAAAATGCCACAATCTTCGGACAGCCTTCCTCAAGTTCTTCCTACACAAAAACTCTTCAGCGTAAGCCTTTTCCACCTTCCGATCAACATCGTGCAAAAACACGTGGGTCACACCCGCTTTTTTCCTATTCCTTGCCATCACAGCAGCCGAGTAAATAGCTCCCATTCTCCCGGGGGCCTCCTTAAAATACCCCCGTGGCGCATCAATCATTATCACATCCCACTCGTTAGCATACACTTCTTCAGGTAGAGCGGTAATTGCTAACTTGCACCGTGTATTACCCTGTATATAACCTTTGGCACATTCCGGTTCAAAGCGGTAGGATTTCATGAGCTTGTCGGCGTCCTCAAGCTTTGTCCGGTAATTTACGATACCTACATTAAGATTTGGTGCGGTTTTGAGTATACTGGACCCACAATGGGTCTTCTTCAAGGAACATTGTTTTTCCTTTGGGATTAAACGCAGCCCACATTAGGGAATCATACCCGAGCCCAAAAATAAGGAAATTACACGGGGCTTTTGCCACTAGAACATCGAAAGACACCATGATCTCGGCTACTGATTGCTGTGGGACAACTTGTGAGGTGGCATAATGCAGGATCGCGTCTAGTTGCAACGGTGTGGTGGTTGAGGGATAAAACTCCTCTGAGATTGATTCGCTGCAGAAAAGATGCGTCTGATCACCTATACCGATGAAACTTGGGAGAAGAAAGATCCCCCCGATAACAACAGCGACGCAGATTATGATGAAGAATCGTCCATCAGGTCGAGGTCGAGATCCACGATTATTCTTCATTTTGATCATATAAAGAGGAAATACCAGAATGTTGATGTTTTTGGTTGTTGCATGATGCATGTAGAACAGAAAAAATTTCCCATAATTTTCGTGATCAAACAGCCATACAAAATGCTAGTTCTAAGTTTAAACAAAAAGAACTTGGAAAACCAAAAAAACCCGACCCTAACCCAACCCATACTCATTTAGACCCATACCCATCTAGACTCATCCTTCTAAGTGACCCATCTAAACCCATACCAATCTAGACCCATACCCATCTAAGACCCACGACCCAACCCTACCCGACCCAACCATTTTTCCACCTGATTTTTTGTGTTTCGAAGGGAAAGAATTAATAGATGTACCCTTCAAAACACAATAAATCAGGTCCATTAAAGTTCCAAATTGTGTGAGCCCTTACAGTGAGCATCCATGGAGCATCATTTTTGACCGAAAACATTCTAGGACCAGAATTCCAAGCACAGCTGACTGTTAGTATACCTCTTTTAAAGGCATGTAAAGCACCAAGTGTAACAACATCGGAGGTAGGCTCAAATTGATTGTCTATGGCCTTCGCAATAGTTATGATTCAACACTGTCAACTATTGTATCATCAAATGTTGTCAATATACCCACCTCGTTACATTCTAATTCACAAAATTTATAAGCAGCGATGCGTGCCGAAGGAACACCTCCTCTAGCAGTTCCTTGTGCTAAATCAAGAAAGCTAGCATAGTAGCATGCATGCTTCACTTCATTCCCGGCTGCAACTGATGCAACACGCGTCCCATGCCCTTGTATAGTTGTATGTCTCTAACAGAGACGCTAGTTCCATAGATGTTGTAGGAACGAGCTCCAATCACCTTCCTAAGGTTCGCATGCATACAAATATACCCTTTCAATTTCTAAATAATGCTACAAGTATATCAAGTGATAAGAAAAACAGTATAGAAAGATCATGTCATATTACAAATTTAAAGTTTCCTGAAAGGGCGACCATATATCAGCTCTTGGTAGTGGATCAATTGAAAAGTGGAATAATTTAAAAAGTGTAGAAAGTCACTCATCATCCGACGATGTTGTTCACCATCTATTTTATTTAAGAATCCGCCTAGGGTAAAATCGTAAAATTACACCTTTTTTTCCTTTTCCACCCCAAATTTCAAACGCAATAACTTTCAAACGACAAACTTTACTAAAACCGATTTCACAATAATTTTTAAAATTGATTCTCTTTAATTTGGTATAAATCTTGATAAATATTTCGAACTTTTGTTTTTACATATCAAAATGGTTCGATTTTTCGATTTTTTTGGCATTTTCGGCCCTATTTTTACGCTCATAAATGTCTAATCTTGAAAAACTTAAAACATGAAAGTTATAGATTTTGTTCACTCTTTACCCAAAAATTCAAATCACTCAAATTCGATGTCATATGGGTAAGATATAACACGTTAAAGATGATGTTTTACTCACATTTGTTGCATCTGAGGTGTTTGATGAAATGTCTACTTAGATTTTTAGTGTTAAAGTTGAGCTAAATGCACTAATTTTTGTCCCACAACGCATCATTAATCATTTTATTAATGTAAGATTCAAAAGTGATGTTTTAATAGTTAATGTTTTAACTATTAAAACCGATGAACCAAAGTGAGGAATCGATTAACCAAATCAAACTGTTAAAAAAAGCATAAAAGCAAAACCGATGAACCTAACTAAACCGATGAACCAAACCAATAACGATGAACCAAACCAAACCGAACTGTGATTGATGAACCTAACTAAACTGATGAACCAAACCAAAACTGAAACTATGATTGATGAACCAAACCGTGATGAACCAAACCAAAAAATGATGAACCAAAACCAAAAGCGATGAACCAAACCAAAATCGAAACTATGATTCATGAACCAAGAGAACCAAACGATGAACCAAACCAAAAACGATGAACCAAACTAAAACTAAAAGCGTGATTGATGAACAAAATAAATCGATGAACAAAACAAAACAAACACCAACATGTTAAGTCGAATTATGATTGATGAACCAAAATAAAGCGATGAACTATGTTTGATTTGGTTCATCGCTTTTGGTTTTAGTTATCATTCATCGATTGTTTGGTTCATCGATTTTGATTGATTCATCGATTCATCGATTGATGAACCAAGATTAACGATGAACAAACGTGCATTTTTATTTTAAATTAACGACTAAAAACATCACTTTTGAATCTTACATTAATAAAATGATTAATGATGCGTTGTGGTATAAAATTTAGAGCATTTAACGCAATTTTAAAGCTGAAAATCTACGCTAGACATTTTATCAAACACATTGTGTAACTAATACGACTAAACGCCAATTTTAACGTGCGATATCTCACTTATTTCATATCGGATTTGAGTGATTCAAAACTTGTGTAAAGAGTGAACTAAAATCTACAACTTTCGTGTTTTAAATTTTATGAATCAACCTTTAAATTAGATAAAAGTAGGGTCGAATATGCCAAAATTTCAAGAAAATCATAACCCACTGAAATCTTAAAAAAAGTTCGATTTATACCAAATTAAAGAGAATCAATTTTAAAAATTATGGTGAAATCGTTTTTTAAGTAAAAGTTTGTCGTTTGAAAGTTATTTCGTTTGAAATTTGAGGTAAATTAAAAACGGGTCAAATGACCAATATACCCTCTAACCGAAATATTAAATTAGAAAGAGAGAAGTGGATGGGGGACACATGACGCTACTTTATTGGCTTTCTACACTTTTATTTTGTTCCCTTTTCAAATGATCGCACCTCCTCGCTCTCTTATAGTGTAGTCACTTATTAATTCTTTTTCGGTAAATTTAATCCTCAAGTTCTTGATACTCTCATGGAACTAGATCATTCATCTAAATCAGACAACTAAACTAATAATTGTTTTTACATGCATCATGGCATATTGAATCTTGGTTTATAATTCATGCATATACATCTCATTTGGGGTTATTTTAGTGTTAATTGAATAGTGCCAGGATGTGTTTCTTTTCTTTTAGAGTAAACTACACCATTCGTCCTTGTGTGTCGTTGACCATCAAGTTTCGCCCTTTGACCAAAAAATTGCATCGTTGGTCCTTAATCGCAAACGTTAGTCATCGTTGGTCCCTCACACTAACGGTTGGACTAACAGGCGTTAAGCCTTGTTAAGTCGGTATATTTGTCATTTCACCCATTCTAAACAACCACACCATCAACACCACCAGAATATATGTAGAGCAAGTCAACCAACACCACCAAATCAAATCAGCCAACCCCAAAATCCCCAAATCAAACAGATAAACACCACCACCCCATAAATCATTTCCCAAAAAACTTTGATCCCAAAACCCACCACCACCATGTCCTCCCACCACACCCACCGTCCCAACCGTCTCTCTCCTCCTCCTAAATAAGCTCAAAATTTAGCCGAACAAACAAGTAACTAAATAAGCTCAAAAGCTAATAAGTCTATATCTGTAGAAACATAAAATAAGTTAAGAATTATAATCCGAAGATATAAGTTCAAAACAATCACCCCTGGTGGTTTTCCTTTTCAGCCAATTGACAAACAAACACACCCTCCGGAGTGGTTTTTAGCGGGGTACCAGGATCAGACAAACACCTTTGGTGTTCTTGTCGCTAAACTAAACCAAGACACCCTAAGTGGGCGTTGGCCGGATCAATAGCAGAAACCAAACACACGTTTGGGTCGTTTCTTTTGGTCCGACAACAATTAAACACCCCTCGTGGGTGTCATGTTTTCACCGGGTACAAACTAAACCAACAAACACACCCCGGGGGCCGTGGTCGATCGAAAATGAGCGGAACCAAACCCCCATGCTTGGCGGTTGTTACCCAAACGCACCTCGTGTGTGTGGTCGTCATGGGTCATGGACAACAACAAACGCACTCGTGGGTGTGAGGTCGACTGGATATAAACAAACCACTCTCGGTGGTGGGTCAAACAATTAGACCAAGCTCACCCTTACGGGTCTAGGCGTGAACGAGCAAACAACAAACACCCTTAAGGTTGTGATTTTGTGGGTTTCATTTGTGACCACGCCGTGGCGCAGAGAGCAACTCAGGAGAGAGAGAGAAGCCATGGCTCTTGGTTTGGTTTTAGAAAGAAGAGTTTGAAGGAATAAAAAGATGGGGTTTGTGTTATTTGTAAAGATGGGGAGGATGAAAATGGGAAGTGGTTGAGATGAAGAAGAAAATTTGACCCTTGGATTGGTTTTTATAAAAGATCTTGACCCTTAAAAAAAGTTTGGTGAATGTGAAAATGGTTTTGATGGTTAGATATGATGATGATGATGATTGTTATTTTCGCACATGATATAGATATGAATTGAATGGAAGAGATGAAGTTAAGTGGGAAAAGACAAATATACCTCGACTTAACAAGGCTTAACGCCCGTTAGTACAACCGATTAAAGTAGGACCAACGATGACTAACGCTTCGCAGCTAAGGACCAACGATGCAATTTTTTGGTCAAAGGACGAAACTTGATGGTCAACGACACACAAGGACGAATGGTGTAGTTTACTCTTTATTTTATGTCCTTGGCGTTTTTGACTTGTAGACATCTAGGTTTTTTCTAAGCATTTGGATTTTGCCACTTTTCAAAAGACTAAAATACACCGTTGGTCCCTATTTTGGCGAAAAACATCATGTTGGACCAAAACTTGGCCTTTTCATCGCTGGAGGTCCAATCCATGGGTTTTTTTATGCTAAACTGGTCCATTGACCCATTTTCCGTTAATCAACGTCTTTCCCCATGTGCCTTGCACACGAGGGCAAAATGGTCATTTCATTGTTTTGGTTAATTATTTTGGTGGTAAGGATGGGTACAACCTGGGGACTAACGGTGTATTTAATCAATAAAGTTATTGTAACACCCCAAATCTCGATGCAATGGAAGACTTAATCAAGTTTTCGGGCGTTCTTATTGGATTGGTATCGCACACAAGTATATAGAAAAGATAGTCATTTAACATTCAAAACCAATCCCAAATTTAAGTATTCAAAACATTTAATCCAAAAGAGTAAATATTAGGCCCAAAACATGATTTAATAAAATAGGTCCCCATAGTTTATCAGTCGAAATGATCCTTGAACCCGCTTTCGCCAAGCTTCCACAGATCACGATTCCAAACATCTCTCAAATACCGGAAATCATGCTAAAAGGTCGCCATCTTTGGTGAGTTCGTAGGTTTAAGTTCAACAAAATCATAGTGGACCAGTAAGAGTTGATTTGCTATGCAAGACCTAGATAGATAAATACCGTTTGCACACACCGATCCTACCCGGATCTCAAATCGATCCGCGATCCGTGGATTACTCGGGCCCCGCTTACTTCTAGTCCAAAGACTGTCGTGGCAAAATCTAGAACAATTGCCAACCCCGGACTAGGTCGAGGTAGAAGTCTATTCTTAGTTAGGCACGGTTAAACCTGACTAAAGCAACAACTACCGCACATCTATCTAAATAATCAACATATAAGCAAATCCAAATAGTTTTAACGATTCCAAAATAGTAGCACGATTCTCACCCCAATATAGTTAAAAACGTAGATAAAAGTGGGGCATGAAACTCACCTCAAGCAATTAACGCACAATTTAACACTAGCGAAGATAACGGTATCACCGGCATAAGAACTATCGACTCTAAGACAACCTATTAATGTAGACCAACTTTAATATATATATTCCTCAAAATCAACGTTATCTACCCCAATATATTTCATTTCTTTATTACCAAAAACGTCTCGTTTCACCATTTAATCCTAGTGTTTGGTATTCCTCATGTGGATGTATCGACTCAATATGATGCTATGAATGCACTCAAACAACCAATATATAACTCAATGCGACACAATGAGACCTCTAAACGATAAGCTCCATAGTCCAATAAGTTTCGGAATAAATAGTAGACCTTATCGAATTCGTCAACTCGATAAACTCATTTATTTACTCGTGTCGCTTATTATCCCATAAATCAATCGTATCCTAAAGAGTCATAAGGATAATTCACCCATTAATAGGGTTACCTAACGCACTGGCACGCCTTATTAGATTCGTCAACCCAATAAGTTCGCCACCCACGCGGATCAACACTATTAACTTTGGGTTATCAAGTAACCTACACACAATCGTAAGTACATAAATATCTTAACTAATATTAAATGTCTACAATTGACATTTATCGATAAACGCAGACCAAACATTAATTGTTTACTTATTACAAAACATTTCCAATTTAGTCGTTGGTTTCCATTTAAAAATAGTAAATAACAAGATAAAACTTGTTATCGATATTTTTAGTACAAAAGCTCATTTATTATTTATATTTCATAGTTTATTAGCATTTTCATGTATATATATATATTTCGTCAAATTCCAATATTAATCTCATATCGTTATTCGTTTCGGTCACAAAGACGAAGTCATAACTTCTCGAACTTTTAATCAATCAATAGTCAAATTATACTAAAGTCAGTGTTGCGAACTTTGTTTGAGTCAACTATTGACTAAAAGTCAAAAGAACGCCGACGTGGCTCAAAGTCAACAATATATATCAAGTCCAATGCAAAAGTCACAATATCGCATTCAATCCCAAACCAAATCAAAACAAACTCGCCAACCAATCAATCAACCAAATATACCGAAACCATTGTTATGAACCTAATGGTCATGACACGGTCACAGTTAAGACCACGTGAACCAAACAAGCTCTAGAAGCTTTTCGGCTCCAAGCGTCTCATCCAAACCTCAACTACATCTACCAACAAGCTACCAATTCGACCCGACCCGGACCCTTGGCCCAAGTGGGTCACGTACGCAAGCCAAGGGCCACGTACGTGCCCTATGTGGCTCGTACACCCTCCCAAACCAATCAAACATCGCCCAAATCCATTCCACAACATCCAAATCCAATCATTCAAGCTCCAATCACTAACCAAACACAAAACCCATCATCTATCTTAACCAAAAATATGAAACTAAACCTAAAATGCATAAACTCATCAAATTGATACACCACACACTTACCAAACACTAATTACTTGTTTATTTAGACACTAATTAGACTTAATTTCATGTTCCACCCAAAAGCCCCAAATTTGGTCATTAGGTCGAAACCTTAATAATCCATACGAGGCTTCTATAAGCTCAAACAAGCTCTAATCTTGTTCCATTTTCCTTATTCAAGCACCAATTGCAAAACTCACTTGAAACCCTAAAAATCCGAATCTTAATCTTTAAATTTGAGGGTGTTAATGAAGGTTTTAGTATGAGTATTATATATGGATGGAAAGAGGATGAAAAGATCTTTGATTTGGTGGTGGAGGTGAGGGGTGACGCGCCGGAATTCGGCCGGAGGTGGCCGGAATAGTGGCGGATGGCTATGGTGTTATTAGGGTTAGGGTTTTGTTGAGGAGAGAGAGTGTAGAGAGAGAAAGAGGGTTGTGTGTGTGTTTTAGAGAGAGAAATCAAAGAGTGAAATGAAGGTATGAGGGGGTATTTAAGGGTGGAAGCTAGGACTTAAAATAAAAGAGAGGAGGGGGGTGGCCGGCCTAAGGAAAAGGAGGCCGTGGTCGCCATTTTTCAGAACTATCCCGCTTACCCATTCCCGAACTCATATATTATCCTCCGAGTGTCCCACAACGTTCATTCGACTTTATAACATCGTTATTTACGTTTTCCACCTAGTTTTGATTATTTATTTGTCAATTTTCGAGTTACTGCCTAAAAGTTACAATATTTCTCGTTTTGTGATTTTCAGTCAATGAATCGAATAGTCTTTCAAATGTAGTTAAACTCATACGATAACTCATTTAATAATGAAATAAACCGTAAAACCAATAGTCGATATAAAATCAAGTCATGGTTTATAAAATAGTGATAAAGGCAAAACTCGGTTTAGTTTAACGTAATGCTATATTCTAAAATAGACTTCTAAATCGCGGGTTATCACATTTATACAATCACTACCACCACCCTTCCTTTATCTCTTTTTCCTGTTTCTCTCTCTAAATTTCTGCCTCTCTCTCTAAAATTAATAGCAACATAGAATGACATAATGAACTAGTATGCAATATTATCAAGTAGACAATTGCAAAAATAAATTTCAACAAAACGTGGGAAATTGATTATATATTAATACCAAACATATTACAATCACATAAACATACTATTGAATTGGACAATCCCAGAGATACAATCAACATACTACAACCTATCCGATATCGGCTAAAACTCTAACATATCATATGCACATATAATGCACCTTATGTTTGTTTATCCTTCTGATCAGATCATCTAATCTGATCTAATCTAGAATATTTCCATATTTGATGTCCAATTCATTCGCTAAGAATCAAACCCTCACTTTCAAAGTCAACCATGAGCTTGTTTAGCTTTTTTGTTACTTATTCTTTGTGGCACCATCCTGCTTTCCCCTAATGTAATGATCCGGCGTGCTTGAGGATGATGCTTCTGGAAAATTAGCTTTCTCGAAGCTGACTTCAATTGCTTGAGACAGTTCATCTGCAAAAACCAAGAAACTGTTAAAACTTGCAAATGCAATATAAATGTTGGCAAAGTTATCAACATGGTCTTTCTTACTAAACTACTCGTATTTTTCATCTTGGAAGTGCAAGATCGAGGCAAATTTTTGGTTGATCCCTACAGCAACAAAGAAGCATATCAGTGACCAGAGTCCAAAGATAACATCAATAGATGAAATGTCACGGGTTTTACGGAACAAAGGAATCGGTCATAAACTAATGTTACAAGGTGAAGTAAACTTCGATCAACTAACTATGAACATGAAATTCAACAAGGCTATTATTGTAAACTTATTAGAGCTTCTACTTCTATAAAGGAGTAAGAGTACATGTGTCTTGACCACTCCATCGTAGAAGGCCTCAAGTCTTCTTGTCCCGAAAAGATCCCGCCTGTTTATGAAGAATTTTTATTGTGTCGCTATGCTGAATAAAGAAGACATATGTACCAAAAAACAGGATTTAAGATGACATCTTACGTATTAATAAAATAGCCAGCGTCAGCGAGGCATTTCATCGTGGTACTTGAAGGTAAGAGTGCTTTAAAATCGTCACTGTGTAATATGGAAGTCAATCCACCAGCTGAACATCCAGAAAGAATGGCCTATCATAAAGTTCTACTATCTATCAACCAAACAAGTAACACGAGGGGGAATAAAGAAACAAAGGGACAATGGATCGTACATGAAGAACTACTTATGTTATAGATTTTAAAATTGTCCCCTTTTGGATTTAAAATATTCACAGAATATGTCTAAAATATTCTCAGCTAGTTTCTCAAGCTCATGTAACAAAAGATGCAGAATACATCCAACTGATCAAAATCTATAACATAAGTAGTTCTTCATGTCACTTCAACATAAAACCGATACAGATTAGGTCTAATTTCCATACAACAAGCAGTGATGAACATCGCTATCTATAAACTAAAAACAGAAATACACACAAATTTTCACTTTTCGCTTATGAACAACTTTATTAGTATCAACTTATTACTGTATGTGAATAAGAACATCATAGGACATGACATCGCAACAAATTTGAACATGTAACATATGCTGATATACACACATGCAGTCGATTATAGCTGAAATACAATTTTCTGTTTTTGTTATATACATCATTAACAAAAATAGACACAGATTAGGCCTAATTTTCTGAGAATACGGTCAGTCGGTCAGTCATGAGTCATGACTGGAATCAAGACTTCTAAATACATATCCAACAAAAGGCAAAACCACTTCATACGATTATGATTTCCTAAAATTGATCAAAATTAACAACAATCAAGAACACGTAAAAAAAGTTGCAGAATACATCTAGCTGATTCAAATCAAGAACATAAGTAGTTCTTCATGTCACTTAAACAGAAAACGGATACATATAGGTCTAGTTCCCGTACCATATACTGTTATGAACAATAGAAATGTAATCAAAAAGCTATTGCAACAAAATTATAGCAAGAATACAAGCAGCTGTTCGTTTCAAATCAAGAGATCATAAGCAAAAACTGAAACAGATTAGGCCTAGTTTCCTTAACACAAAAGGCAAAACTATTCTATAAGATCATGAGTTCCACAATACGAATAACTACACTATAACAGCTGCAGAATTTATCCAATTGATTATCATCAAGAACATAAGTTTCTTGTTCTTGACTTCCTGTCAATTAACAAATAATTAATACAAATTAGGTCTAGTTTCTTATCCAAACAGCAATTGATTATAGCAACTATACAATTTGTTTTTCCTGTTATAGACACCATTAACAAAAATCGACACAGATTTGGCCTTATTTCCAGAAAATACGCAGCGGTCATGACTGGAACAAGCCTGATTAAGACTTATCCAACAAAAGGTAAAACTAATGTTCTAACACTAATTCTACAAACAGGCAAACAAGCATTCCATTACCATACAAGTTCAGTAATGCGAATAACCACACCACAACACGTTGCAACAAAACCGAACATGTAATAAAAGATGCATAACACATCCAACTGATCCTAAGCAACAATACAAGTCGTTTTCATTCCAGTTAACAAGCATCAGACGTAACTGGATTCAAGGCCTATTCTCCAAGAAAGGGCAAAAACGCTTCCTAACGATATAAGTCCAACAAAATGAATAACCACGCCATCACAATTCTTCAACGACACTTTACATGTAACAAAAGATGCAAAAAGCCGATACATATTACGCCTAATCTCCATACCAAATGCAATTATCAATAAAAATAAAAAATGAATCTAGTTATATCAAGAATACAAAAATCGTCATCTAATAACGCTTTGCCTCGATCATCTTGTTTCCATGTGCAGTGTTTCCTGATAAACTTCATGATCATCTTCGTCATCTAATAACGCTTTGCCTTCACGTCATCACCACCACCATACTTTCCTCTGGATCACTCTCGTACTCATCCATTTTATAAATGTTTTTGTGCAGGGTTTGTATGTGTGATAAGTGAGGTGAAATTTGGGGATAATAAGAAAGATAGAATATAAATTTGGGATGTCATTTACACATTTGAAGGTGAAGGCGATGGTGATGTTGGTTGGAGAAGGTGAAGGTGAAGGATGGAGAGAGTGATGAAATGAAATATGTGTTTGAGGTTTTATATATAAATGGGCAAAATGGTCATTTAACAAGAATAACGGATATAACGGACGTTGATTAACGGAAAATAGGCCGAGGACCGTTTAAGATAAAACCCATAGTTTGGACTAAGGGTGTCATTCGGTGACCGACTTCTCCCTTCTTCATTGATCCGGGAAAACCGTGAACCCGAATCGACCCGAGTCAATTCGGTCGGTCAATCGGGTTCAAAATATATTCGGTCAACCCGAATTGACCCGAGTTCTAAACAAGGTCGGTATGGGTATTTTTTAGCCTTGACCCGACCAACCCGACTAACCCTACCAACAACACTTTTACAATGTAAAATACTCGGGTTGACCGAACCCGGACCCGATTGACCCGACCGAGTTCTAAACAAGGTCGGGTTCGGATATGTTTTAAAGGCTCGACCCGATTGACCCGACTCGAGTTGACCCGAATCCGACCGGCCAACCCGAATAACACCCTAGTTTGGACCTCTAATCTTTGAAAAGGCCAAGTTTTGGTCCGAACGATGTTTTTCGTCAATAAGAGGTCCAACAATGTATTTTAGTCTTTTTCAAAATAAATAAAATCAACGTTTGAAACAAATATTAAAATAAATATTAAGTAAAAAAAACTCGATGAAAACTCGATGAATAAGTTGCCACTTTGGAACAAATTACTTTCAAAGTATAACCAAAGTGAAATAACCATAGTTTTGCAAATTTTGAGATTAGGCTTATAAGTCACTAATGAGCTATGCGTGATGTTGATGTTTATTGGTTTAAAAATCCTTTTCCACAACTTTAACATTTCTGGTCCTACACTTTTTGTGAATCTGTTAGATGACCACAAAAGTACATGTTAGTGTTTAAATGTTTTTATTCGCCGTTGTAAGTCATTGAAGGCTACTAATAATTGTTTCATAATTGTACATATCTAAGTTGCAGCTGTCAGTTCATATTGGGTTGAGGAAATAGGAAAGTTATGAGATTGGGGAAGTAATTGGGCTGTGCATAGTGGTGACGTAGGTCACCTGTGCCACATAAGCTTTCTTTTTCCGACGATCTGACGATAACATAGATACACAAATGATGATATTGGCTTATTTATTTTATTTTTTTAAATGTGTTTGGGGTTGGTATTTATAATGTTGTAAAAGTGGTAAAATTTTTTATAAAAAGTTTTTTTTTTTTTTTTTTTTTTAACAAGACAATATTTTGGAAGTTAGTGTGCTTCGAACTAGGTTGCATGGACGAACTAGTTCATGATATTTTCTCAACCAATCAAGGCAACCTTCTACTCACAATGGGCTCAACCTTGCAAATGGTCGGTCGACTGACAGTGGCAACCGAGCCACTGTGGGTAGCCTTAGGCGTAGAAAAGTTTTGGCAATGTTGTACTTATTAGGCTTTGTATTGGACCTGTTATAAAAGGAGTGGGGCTGTTTGATTGCATCTTAGTGGATCAATTCAGTGCCAACTACTTAATCGGTCAAAGATTTGTTTGTTTGATAAAAAAAATATATACCTCTGAATTATTCTATTTGCTATTGAGTGATTTTCCTTGGGTTAGGTCCCTAAGCCATTCAGTACCCAAAACGCACCTTTTTGTTTTATTTATCCATAGTCACGTTCAACAACTTCAAATTCATTATTTATTTATTTTCATAGTCTCAGGTCTCTTTCATAAAAGATATTCGTCATCATCGATGAACTCTTCTTTTCTTTTCAACATCTCTTTTTTATTATTGTGTTTAACCAACAAATGGTTAATTGGGTATTTTTCTTTTTCTAATTGGAATGCATAATAACTATTTTACTTTAATCGAAGTTTTGTCACTCGTCTTCATATGTGTTAATTTTAGTAACGTGTGAAAGTGATAACGAAAGACCGAGAACGTTAATAGATAAAATAAAACTTCGGCCTCATGTCAGAAAGATATTACTTTGCATATTTATGTTTTATTTAATATCTATGTGTTGTATTTTTGTTCTATTAAATTTGAAGTGCGTACCAAATTCCAAAGAAAACAATTAAAATTCATTATATACAATACAAGGTTAAATATGTAATTTTATGTCATTCAAATTAATATCCGCAACAGTTACCAAACATGTCACTTTCATTCCGAACCAAGTTCATACAGAACCTATGTATTATTCAGAGTGTAAAATCATTCAACGCTAAATTATATGATTTTATCAAACAACCCTTTAGTTTTAAAGAAGCATATTTGGATCACCTATCCAAGTCTGTGATCTATGGACTTTCTTTCTGTTACATAATGTAAGCCATTGGTTTCGGCTCTTACATGATTTGTATAAATTTCTAAATTGTATTGTGCTCCAAGCTGAGGATGATGGATATTTGAAGATGCAAATCAAGGAGTTGCTAACATTTGAAAAAAACACATTTCAAAATTATTACTTTTTTGTTAATACTTTTCTTGAAAATAACTTGCGCATGTACGATTTCAAACTTTTGTTTATCAGAAAAATATTTATTACAACCATGAATATTTTTCATGTTTCTTATCATATATTTCCATTGTTTCAATTTTAGTAAACTATTTACAATCTTTGATAACATTGTATGTGAAATACAATTTCATTGGTTGAGCTTCGTCATTGACAAGTTTTATGGTATTTGTAACAATTTAATAAAGGTGTTATCTACCGCAAATTATAAAATATTCAATATTTATCTTATAGTAAACATTAAGTAATCTTTTATATAATAAAAAAATTATATCATTTTGAAATGATTTTTAATTCATTTTTTTGAAAAATAATTGGCTAATAAGGGAGCTCGATTTTGCCACATAAGGAAAATCGTGTGATGTGATTGATTAGTAAAAGTCAAAATTAAATTGCTTTTGGTCAAACCTTACTAAATTTGGAAGAAAATTTTGGTTGAGAAAAAAACACATAAAAATATAGGTGTTAAATTTGTGAAACAAAACTTAAAAAAGATGAGGTAATGAATAAAACTTTAGTGGTAAAATTTTTAAATTTATATAGAGTTAAGTGTAATATTATAAGTTTTATGTTTTTAATAACTTTAAATAATAGAAAAAATCCCTTATATTTTATATCTCCTATACTTTATATCTTTAAAATACAATTTATATGTTGTTTTAAAACTATAATTATGCATGAGATTATAAATATCAAAATATCTTTTTTTTTACCATATATTCCGTTTAACATATGTGGACACGAAATTATTCAAGAATAACTCATTTATTCCATTTTAAAAGTTTAACATATGTGATTATGACGACCATTTTACCCTTTCTAAAATATTAAATACGATTAAATTATTGAAACCGAGAAGATATTTATCAAATTATAAGCACGACTTAAGTGATTGTAATATGAAAATAAATATACGCGATTATATGTATAACAACGACTCATGTAATTCTTATTTATTTATATATAAAGATATCTAGAAAAACATTTAAATAAAATTTGATTTATGTGTAAGCTTCATGCGTGCACATAAATAACTATATAATTATATGTGACCTTTAAAGACACAAATATTCGGTGGTAATACATAATAATTTTTTTTGTCAAAACTCCATACATGCACGGATATTATAACTAGTAAATAATATGACATGATATGCATGATGCTTAATTTCATAACTTGATAGAAAAGTGTAATGCTTAGATGGTTTTAATAGACAAAATTAAATTTATACAAGGGCCAATACTAATTTTAATAAGTCGGTTAGTGTGGTATATATATGGATGCAAACCTTTTTTCATTCGCTCAATCCGCACGAAAGAAAGAAAACGGTAAACTTTTTTATTATATAAAACTGACACAACACACAAACATTCTCGACCAGTACAACAGGTAAACTTTTTCATTGTTTTAATTTTCTTTATCTTGCATTATTGTTGATTGATTAACCAACTAATGAATTAAGTGTTCTTTTTTTGTACGATGTTCGATGTTATTAATTTGGTTAATCAGGGTTTGTACGTTGCTTCTAGATTATTTTTTTTTTCCTCTTATAGGCTGTTTAGTAACTATGTGTTTTGTGCTTTTGGGGCTTTTCTATATTTCAAATTGATGTTGAAACCAGAGTTGAATAAAGAACCTATGAAATCATGATTTATTATAACTGTGCTTTGGTCAAAGTTCTTATGTTTCTATTTGTTACCAGACAAATGGATAGATTAACAAAGAAATCGTTCACTCCCTCCCCAAACTATGTAAGTCTATCGTTATTAATGTACTCTGTAAAATTATTTTCTTCTGCTCTAAAAAGTCATAGAAATTGCCACTTTTTCCTATTGTATACCACAAACTTTTAATTTTCCTATTGTAGAACACAACTTACTTAATCATCTCCTTTATATTCGTAGGCATCCAACTTCCTTAATTTTTCTATAGCTACTGTGGCTACAATAGGCTAATTAAGAAAGTTGTGTACGTCCTACAATAGGAAAAAGTGTAAGTGACTTTTTAAACCATTTGCCTTTTCTTTTGTTTTTTTATAAATTTTCACCGCCTGTCTTTTATGTAATACAGAAGCGTGATAGATCAATGCTGCGCAGAGAAATCAAAGGTATATTTGATCGATCAGTGGAAAGATATTACCCCGATTTAAAGAACTATGCATTCATCCGTCCTTTGAAAGGGATGCTCAGAGATTATGGTGACTATGTGTGCTTGAGCGTATTGGAAATATGTGAGGAATTAAGGGAAAAGAATCCACATCTTTTGGATAATAAAAAACCAGTCAATATTGCAAGGGTGAAGCATCATATTCTCCTTTTTTAAAGTAATCTATGTACTCCGTATTATATATCACTTTTTCGGTCTAATATTTTATTATTGCAGCAAATTTTGCATAGACTTCCATTTGAGGACACTACTGCTATGATAAACGGAAGCTCCCTACAATTGCATCATGCTGGTATCATAACCTTCCAGTTAGACGGGTCCTCGATAGCTCATGTATTTTTTTTTTGTTCTCTTCTTTTGCAAACTCTTTTTAAACACACTTTAAAAATCTTACCTAAATTATCTTGTCTACACCTTTTTTCTTTTGTAGAGGATCAATTTGATGCTTACTAATGGCATCAATACATGGGCACCAATCATATATAAAAGAAGAGCAAGAGCAGTATTCTTGGAGACGACAAACATGGGCACCATTAATACGTGCAAGAGTAGTATTCGAGCCACTTGTATCAAAGATGCGCTCTTAATATGTTTTCGTATTCAGGAGTTGATGTACTTGATGTGGGTAGCTAATTTGAACAAGTTGTTTCAACTGAATTTATATGGTACTTTACTTGCTAAAGTTTAACAATATATATATATATATATATATATATATATATATATATATATATATACATATATATATATATATATATATATATATATATATATATATATATATATATATATATATTCCCATAAACTTTGTCAACAGCTTCATCAATATTTTTCCTCACAACAATTCTTCTCTAATAATGTCTATGCATGTTCTTTGTGAAAAGTGATACATTTCACTAATGATGTATGTAGGTATGGAGTTTGCCAGCTTAAAGCAGACATAATGGTATTTGTGACCCCTCACCTACAACGAGAGTTTATTGAAGAATGTATTACTGTACGTAACTTCTACACGGCAGCCTAACTCATAACATGTTTAAATTAAAGATTTGAAGGAGAAATTAAATACTGTTTTTTTTTCCAGGCTGCTAGAAGGAAAGAGGGGCCCCGAGCTGAGCCAAAAGCTACACTAGCATGTTGTGGATACCGAATTTTGAGTAGCGACCAAGGAGAATATATGGCTCGGCTACTTTCCTCTGAATATGAATTCAGATTCATTTCTGCTGAAAGTAAAGTTATTGTTCATTTATTATGATTGTTGTTTTGTGAAAAAATGTTAGTACTAAATTTTTTTTATTGCAACTAATGGGATTGATATAACATAGTTATCCTATCTTTCTTTTTATCAGCCCAGGATGCTGACTACAGTCCTTACGCATTGATGTGTTGTCTCATCAAGTAAGATTTTCATGCTTTTATCTTATTTTTTCCCTTATTGTATTATATTGTCATCTCTAATCCGAGTAGAGTGGTAAATGTTATTTTCTCATCAACTTTCTGTAGTCAGTTTTTTATTTACAACGTTTTTATATGATGAACTCAACAATGTAACATGGCTATATTCTTTGTTTCATAAAAGAGAGACCCTAGTTTCGTATTTATTCATATTTATAGTTTTGTGTTTTGTGTTCTTAACAGATATACATTGTTAAAGAGTCATGGATTGGCTGAAGTCACATTCAAAATTGAAGATATGAGTGATAAAGAGGGAAATACTTTCTCAAATCTACTAAGAACGAAAGCTAAAATACGTGCAGTTATTGAGAATTCGGAATCTTCCGGTATATCAACATCAATAGAGGTTAGACTTTTCTTTTTGTTTTCAATGTTACAACATTCTCATCTCGATACAGTTTTTTTTTTTTTTTTTTTTGGTAACCATGATTTCGACCTTTTGACCGACTCTCGACCCCGCTTTATTAGTGCTTTCTTGTTCTTGCCTCTAAACAAGCTTTGGCCGGCAAAGGAGAACGTGAGTTGGGATTACGTCTCATAGAGTTCACTTCGGTAATACTTTTCTTTGTTGAAGTAGTGTTTGGAATTGAATATATTGTTTTAATTTCCTAGGTTACTCCAAAACATAGTTTCTTCTAATATGCTTTTAAATGTGTAAAGTTATTTAGTCTCATGCTCAAGGGTAAGATATCATACAAAATGATGATGTATCTAGCAATAGTAGAGTGTATGGAAAATTTGAAAATAATGAAACAAATAATGGTACCAATTATAAATTTATTTTGTTTCTAACTGGGAGGACATTTCACAAATGTAGATGAAGTAATGAAGTGAAATTTTGGTTTTATAGATTTTCCTAATTTTGTTAATATTAATTATATTTGTTGTATTTGTTATTCTAACTTTCTTTTCCAGGCTATCGAAACGGCTTGTATGGGTTTGGCGCCAGATGTTGTGTGCGAATACCTCTTTGATTTATCCAAGTTATTTATGAGCTACTACCGCGATAACTACCACGGCCAGGTATATTTACTTGCATATGTTTTTCTCATACAATATTGAATCTAAGTTAATTCACAAAAGTTCAAATCTTTATAAAAGCAATTGTGACATCTTTTGTCCCGGTTAGTGAAAGCATAGATCATTGATACATTACCTAAATGCTTTTTTTCATATAATATTTTGGTTTCCTTAAACTAAGTTAATTTTCTAAAATTAGCTTTTGATTATTAAGTGTTAATATGGTTCGGTTTATTTTTGGGTTCGGCCTAGCAAGACCATGGTAGGGCTGTGCAGGCAACGAAGTGGTGATGTGAATGCTTTCGTCTTTTGGGGATCGATCCGTAGGCCTTTATCCGCAGATTATTATTATTTTTTAAATTTGTTTTTAGGTCGATCCCGTTATGCGGGACTATCTTTTGTTCGTCAAGTTCACTCCTTTGTGAAAAGCAGTAGTTAAGATTTATTTATGAAGAAGCTAAGTATAAACATGATTATTATTATTTTTTTTTTTCCAAAACTATTAGTATAAAAAAACAAAGTTGGTCACAATACCACATTTTATAAGCACTTCTAAAATATATATATATATTTTTTCCGTACAGTCATCGGGACAAGCTGCATCCGCGCAATTCTTATCATCTGTGCGACAACCAGTTAGAGAAACATGGGCAAATGATGATAGGTAACTACATGTTTGGACTTTGAAAATAAAGTTTGTTTCAGTTCATGGAATTTAAGTAAAATATATGATTGTTTGCGTAAAGTATTGTACCTTTTCATTATGTCTTGAAAATTGACTTCTTGTAGCTTGGGTCATTTTGTATTCTGTAATCGAAATATTATATATAATTAAAATTAAATTTTTATAAAATTTAACAATTTTGTTAGTTTTTAATCTTACTATTTATAGAGTTTAACAATTTTATTAGTTTTTAATCAGTTTTAAAGAAACTAGTTTCACACTTTTTATTGTCACATGACACAAACCGCTACAAAGCCATCTTTAGTAACTGAGGCTCAATCGTACATTTTATTTTGAACCTTCGCAGTTATTTCTTATATATAAATGCTTACAAAATGACCCAATGTTACAATGTTAGAATTGAAATTCTTTTATATAAATGCGGGTTTCTACAATATTATATATGAATGTGGATTTCTTCAATATTCTTGCAAAAAATTGCTATTAGTGACTTGTATGTGCAAAAGAAGTTCAATGACTTCAACCATACAAAAGAAATATTTTGTGGTGGGTGCTTTTTTGCCAAATAAAACACCAATGCTTGTGTCTACGAAAAGTTTTTAAGTCAATTTATTATTGGGTGATTAGTTAGGGAAATTAGCAAAAGATAAAAATTCAGAACTTTTTCCAACATATAAGTCTGAAGCACGATGTTCTGTAAGTTTAGTTTGTGTTTATAAATTAGACAAATTTCTTCCATTCAAATATAGATTAATTTCTTTCATTTTAAATTTAGTATGTGATCAATAACTTAAGATACTGATCAATAACTGTATTTTTCATTAGACAAATATTTATGATACATAATATTTATAATCTAGTGTTTTCATGCAATTTTGTTATGTGTAGTTAATTTTTGTTTTAGTTTTGTGATGGTTGTTTTATTTTCATCAGGTTTTCTCGATCTCGGTTTGAGCTGTTTACTATGATTGTGGGTGTTGCACATCCCGATTTTGATGTAGGCAGTATTTTGGGAACATTTGGGTAAAAGATGCAAATTTGGAAAGAGCGGATGGGTGGACGATGTCGGATGATACAGATTCCTGTTTTGTGTCGATTTCAACCATGAATGGCATAAACCATTAAACATCGCCACGGTTCCTGCATTCCTTTTGGCGACCCAAGTTGCCGTCGCTCGTCTCCGTCTCGTCCTCCTTTGAGGTTGATGTGGTGCTTCATGCTTTGAACAAGAAGAAAGATCAATGTTATTTAATATTCCATGGCAAACATGTTCAACCCCTCTCAAAATTTTGGAACGAGGATCGAGAAGCAGAGTGTGGGACTATTCAGTTGGAAAGCTATGTTGGCCGGGTGCTTGTTAACTACATTCTACTCAAAACTGCGGTAGATGCGTCAATGGAGCTGACGTTTAGGTCATCCAACCCCACTGTTTCTGTACGGATTTCGGGCTCCATATTGGCTTATTATGGAGACAATGTTGCCAAAGATAATGGTGGTATCCTAGGTCAATATAAGGCGGTAATATTTAGAGCCAACAATTTTAATTTAACCGGAGAGCAAGTTTTGTTGCCGCTGCACAAATCCTTGTTGGCTGTACCTGCCAACGGGTGCCTCAAGATTGAGGCATTTCTGATGGATGTTGAGTCAAAAAAAGTTATCGTGCGTGACAAGATGGATTTCCGTGCGAGACCGGGCAATGCCGACGACAATTGGTGTATAAAAGGCGGAGAATATTCTTTCAATCTTAGAGTGGCTTGGAGCTGATAAATTGGTGGTTTTAGTGCAAGCTGATAAATTGGTGGTTCTAGTGCAATGACCTTGTAGAGGCGAGGAAGTCAAGCCGTGTTGCAAGTTAGATGCCCTGGTCTCTTATTTTCTGTATTATTGAACGCAGCAACTTTTTTAGGGCGTTTTTATGTAGATAAATTTGTAACATTAGCTAGTTGCCTTACGAAGAACCATTTCTGGATAATGATTGCTGTTTCTTTTGTTATGTCATATGGTTACTTATAGTGTGTTTTGATTTCTGATTAAGGGTACGCAAACATTACAGTTTTTGTAATCCAACTAAGCACATCATCTGATTATAAGAAAGTTATAAAATTGTGAGGGTCAGTTAACCTGTTTTAACCCGCTCTTAACAATTACCCATTTTCAAAACTCTTCACAAAATGCATGGATCCACAGAGTAAACTTACAGTTGTTGCACCTACGACTGCATAACAGATGTAATCAATAATCGTTTTATAGATAAAAATGACAATTATTTGTTTTCCATGTTACTTATTTGGGACAATTCTAAGGTTTGTGAATTATATGAAAGAGAATATATATTTCTATTTGACACTTTTTGACTCTCATCAGTTTCCTTTTGTATTTTGTAATATTTTGGGACTGTCTTTTATAGCTCTTTTATGATGATTTGCATTGCGTCCTCCTTTTGGCGTCTTTCTAAAACCGGTGTTGAAACATTTTGCAGGTCCTTTGTTTGGTTTACCTCAGTTGATGGAACAATTTTGTTTGTGACAGAACTGAATTTTGTTACCTTTTAGAGTTACTTTGCTTTGTGATTTGTGTTGTCATATTGTAGCTTATAAAAATCGCGATTTGTGGTCTTCTAGAGGGTGTTGTACCTTTTCAACTGTGTGTCGTCTTATCCGTTATATACTTATCATTGAGTTGCATATGGTTCCAAGTATGTTGCATGCACAAATAGGATTGTACTAACATGATTTGAAATCAATTGCCTATCTTAAATAGGTGTCGTTTGTTTGTGTGTGCTTGTTGGACCAGGATGAGATCCAACAACAGTTGACTAGTCTTGATTTAACCAGCAGTCCCCATTTATGGTTTTCTACTTTTTTACTTATGGTTTCTACTCACGCCTAAGTCGGCGACTTTCTTTTTGCAATTTATCGATTCATGCTGATACTACTGGTAAATCCATTTGGTTCAGTGCCTGTTTGTTTTGGTATAGTCCAGTGAACCCTGCTCATTTAGGCCATACACGAGTAGTCTAAAGTTTTTGGTAACTTCATGGCATGGTCTTGTTTTAGGATGGATTACAGTCCTATACACCCAAAAGACTTGAACAAACCCTGACCGGGTGTGGTATAACTTTTCTGTAGTTTTAGCGCGAGTGTCTGGCCTAGGTAAAGCTGACATGTTTTATGCAACTGGTAAAAGCATGTATAAAAGTTTGATATGTATGAATCTTTTCATATATATGCAACCTTTTCATATATATTTGCTCCAAAGAATGTTTGTTCGTAGAATAGTATTATCTTTTTCAACTTTCAAACCCCTCAAAAAATCCGGCCACTTGTACCTTTGACGTTCGATCTCACCGTTATTTCAAACTCAAATCATACATACCAACAGTGTGATAAAGTTCAAGCCTCTGCTCAAGGTTTGCCTCACTTTACCTCTTAAAATACCACCTTTGCAGCATCATTTACAGCAATATATATGGTTCTACATTAGCAAGTGAGATTTATTTATGATATAAAAAGAGAGCAGGATCATTCAACTGTGAAGTAATCCTAAAATAACAAGTAACTATAACCGCACATGTGAGATGCATCCCCGTTAACTTAATTGGATTGGACACATATACATATACATTAGGTGAATGCTCTTTAGTTTTCTTCGTCTGTATGTGAAATGAGTTGAAAGGAATATAGTTGCAAATATTTGGTTGATTAAGTATTGACTTTGATATTTTGTTTAGAACCTTCTGAGATGTTGGCGGAAGATTCAAAGTTTGTTCCTTTAAATCTTGATGATGCTGCGCTTCTTCATTCGGCCCACCAGTAAGTTGTGGTTACTTCTTTACCAATTATGATCAAAGTAAGTTATTGTTTTTGCTTATCATGATTAAACTACATCTGAATTCACTAATGACAACCAGCAGAAAATGTGGTTTAATGTTACATGTTTGGATCAAGTAGAATAAGGAATTGTGTAAATGTCATATTTGCATGCAGGCTTTCAAACATTTTTTCCAACCGAAATTTGCCAAAAAGTTTGTCAATGTTGGCCAAATCGAAGTTTCAAAAAGTTTTTGACCAAACCGAAATTTTTTGCGCGACAACATTTTAAACGCAGCACACCTTAACCACAAACACCAAGACGCAAGCCGCAAGCTACACACCTAATCGAAACCCTAAAATTCAAACACTTTCAATTCGGGCCTAAGAAACAAATTTGAATGTTTATAGAGCATTATCAACCTTTATTGAACATGTTAAACCACTAATCTAAGCATGCCGTGACCTACTTATGCCCCAAGTTGTGTTTGTGTTTAAATGGTGTAAGTTATGTTCTGCAAGTTGCTGTTGATCATGTTCGTGTAAGTTGTGTCCTGTTCGTGGTGCAAAAAGTGTGCCAATTGTGGTTATGTTTATGTAACTGCAAGTAGTCATGTTGTATTACCAAAATGGGTCAAAAAGTAAGATTTAACAAAGTCAAACATAAACCAAGTACATACTACTTCACTGACAACTCATCTACCGACTACCACAATTTGATACCTAACCATCAACCCATATGATAAAAAAAAAAAAAAAAAAAACAACTAAATCCTATCATAAACTTCAATCATTTGAGACAATTCAGCTTCTTGGACATTTCATTGAACACAATTGCCCAGGAATAATTTGGACCTCTCTTTGGAGTTTGGACACATTGGAAGGTGACAACTGCAGTAAACAAATAATGAACTTTTAACTGACCTGAACCACTCGCCGTTTAACGAACCCAATTCAGTATAAATTTCAAAGAGCCTACGCTGCATTTTATATCCCAAATGTCCTCTGAACTCCCACGGTCCCATAAATCTATTGTATCCTCAATACATTTCTTAGTATCAACATCCTCAATTTCTGCTCGCAACCTAATGCGCCCGTTGGCAGGTACAGCTAGGGTAGACTTGTACAGCGGCAGCAACTGGGGCTCTTCTTCGAATTCAAAACATTTAGATTGATCGGCTTCAAAGATTAGTGCTTTGTATTGTCCTAAGAAACCACGGCCTCTAAGAACGTCTTCTCCATAAGAAGCCGTTATTCTGCCACGTAGTCGTACAGCTCTAATGGGATTAAAGATGAGCTGCATTTAGTGTCTATTGCATTCTTAATTGCAATATAATCTAACAATATTTTCCCATCTTCCCGATCGATCTCAATGGTGCACACATGGTGGTTGATTCCCGTTCCAAAATTCCATGAGCTCCATGAGGGTCCGCACTACACTCTCCATTGTTAAGTAGGTATGTTTGATCGTTATTTGCACTTGTAGCTTTCATCAAACAATGAACCTTAAGAGATGATGAGAGGGGATGGAATGAACCGAGCTCGGGTTTTCTAAGGGAATAATTGTACCATTGTACATGTGGACCGGATCGTGCCATTCACGGTTGAAGTAAGATATATGACAATCATCATTCTCATCTAAACCCATCCACCCTTGTGCTGCTATTCGACATGTATCAACAACATTAATTGTCCCAAAAATACTGCCCTTATCAAAAGGATGTTTAATAGTGACAGTCATTGAAAATATCTCCAACCTAGATTTGGGATATTCATTCCTGATGAAAAAAAAACCATATCACAAAACTAAAAACTAAAAACTAACTACACATCACAATATTGCGTTGAACAATAAACATAAAATCTAGAATAGAAATAGAGGGGATCAAAAAAATCAGGTGGTTTTCAACCATTGCCACGTATTTTGACGCCGTTGGTTTTAAAGTCCCAAGATACAGAACATCATGCTTCAAATCTATTTGATAGAAAACTTAAAACCACAATCTTTTGTATTTTTTTTGTAGACACAACCACAAGTGTTTTATTTTGCAAACAAAAAAAAAAAAAAAAAACAAACAAAAAAAAAAACAAAACAAAAACAAAAAACAGGACATAAAAATTTAGGGCCGTTTAATGACTTTTTCCAATAATTTTCCAAAATATGAATTTCTCATTTTTCAATTCTTAATAAAAAAATACCATTACATTCTTCTCACTTTTTTCATTTCTAAAATAATAACCCCATTTCTTCTCACCCCACTCTTATCACGCCCACTCAGTCCACCTTCATCGCCGCCCACCTTTCATCGCCGCCCACCTTCCATCGCCGCACTTCTCCGCCCATCGCCTCGCTTTTAAAAAAGGAAAAATATAACTCAACTAAACGGATTTTCAAACTTCTCAACTCTTCTCAGAAGAAAAACTATTCCTCTCTAGAATTTAGAACGAAAAGTAAAAAATTTCAAGAACTAAACGCCCCTTACTTTTGTATGTTTCCAAG
Organism: Chrysanthemum lavandulifolium; assembly: GCA_022545495.1. Lineage (NCBI taxonomy): Eukaryota > Viridiplantae > Streptophyta > Magnoliopsida > Asterales > Asteraceae > Chrysanthemum > Chrysanthemum lavandulifolium. The sequence continues at coordinate 14,270,941 of CM040241.1, forward strand.
TCATTGAACTTGCATATACAAGTCACTAAAAGATGGCTATGTTTCGCATTGGGTCGCTTTGTAAACAGTAAACTATTAGCATTTCTTTATAAAGAATATTATAAAAATCCACACTTATATATTATATATAAGAATATTGAAGAAATCCCCATTTACAGTTTGTGTCATTTCACCAAAAAAAAAATAAATAAAATAAAAATAAACTAGTTTTTAAAAGCTGATTAAAAACTAATAATATTTTAGTTTTATTTATATAAAATATTTCAATTACAAATTACAAAATGACCCAACCTTTACAAGAAGTCAATTTTCAAAGGCATGATGAAAACTTTACGCAAACAATCATATATTTAATACTTAAATTCCACTATAAATGTAATGAACTCAGCATAATTAAATTATTTTCAATATGGAAACATGTAGTTACCTGGCTCCAGATGAAGGAATTATATCATGATCAATGGGCCTTGCTACTTTACGGTTGTAAAATGATCTGAATTCTTGTGTCCAATCGTTTGATGACTACACAAAAAAAAGTGTACAACTGGTTATAAAATGTGAAATTGTGACCGCTTTGTTTTTTATACTTATAGTTTTGAAAAAATAATCATGTTTATACTTTACTTCTACATAGTGAATACATAAAGTATGGTATTGAGACCCAATTAAAGAACAAAAACCCAAAAACTTAAATAAATCTTAAATACTGCCTTTCACAAAAGGAGTAAACTTGATGAACAAAAGATACTCCAGCATAACATACGGGTAAAAAATACGGACCCAAAAGCTGAATTTAAAAAAAAAAATAATAAAAAAAAAATAAAAAAAATGAAAGAAAGATAAAAGCCTACCGGACCGATGCCCAAAAGATGGAAGCATTTGTCCATTACCACTTCGGTGGCCTTACACAGCCCTAACATGTTCTCGTGCCGATCCTGCCAAAATAATTTAAATAATCAAAACTAATCTTTAGAATATTAACTTAGTTAAGGAAACCAAAATTCATCTCAATATTGTGTGAAAAATAAAAACATTTGGTAAGACAGTATATAAATGTTCTGTGAAAACAGACTCACTAACCCAGCAAAACTATCAAAATTGTGCTAAACTGGAACAAAACGTCACAATTGCTTTTTTTTTTTAAGATTTGAACTTACATTCAATCTTGTATGAGGAAAAGCATAACTAAATAACTTGGATAATTTGCTGACGTTCTACACACAACACGTGGCTGAAGAGATCCACAAGCATTTTCCATAAACTGGAAAAGAAAGATTTATAGATACAACAAATATAATTCATATCACACTTCATTATTTCATCTACATTTGTGAAATGTCTAAAGAAGTATTAACGTTCATCATAATATTCGTCTTACATCAGTGAACTCTACTAGATGTAATCCCAGTTCCCGTTCCTTGCCGGCCAACGCCTGTTTAGGGCCAAGAACAAGAAAGCAATAATAAAATTAGAACCCGAGATGAGAAAGTTGTAACAATGAAACGAAAAGAAAGTCTTACATTTAAGTTAAACAAGTTTTCCCCGAGAGAATTCTTTGCCGGCCAACTATTGATTACTGAACGTATTTTGGCTTGGGTCACTAGTAGAGACAGAAACGTATTTTCCTATTTATGAGATGATTAAAGATTTCAAATCAGTGTAACTGAACTGAACAATAGCATATAACATCAAATGGAAGAACATCACAAGAATACCTTTTCATCAACAATATCTTCAAATTTGAATATGGTATCAGCCAATCGATGGCTTTTTAAACATTTAAACCTATTAAGAACACAAAACACAAAACTATAAATATGAATAAATACGAAACTCGACCTAAAAGTAGGGTGCCTCTTTTATAAAACAAAGAACATAGTTGGTTTTACATTGTTGAATTCATTATATAAAGAATTTGTAAATAAAAAACTCTTTACAGCAAGTTGACAAGAAACAACATTTACCACTCTACTCCGATTATTGATGATAATCAAGTACAATAAGGGTAAAAATTAAGATAAAAGCGTGAAAAACTTACTTGAACGCGCATTCAAAGAATGCTTCGAGAGTATACCCGGCATCAAAGCCTGATAAAAAAGTAAATTTGTGAAATCAAGCTTATGTTAAATCAATCCAGTTAAAATAATGACGGATTTGGGGCATGTTTTATCTTTAGTGGTTTAAGAAAAAGATATCATTTTATGTAAAAACGCAATAGGCAAACAGGTTGAAAGATATCGAAGGAAGTTATATATGCAATGAAATATTTTTGGTAATCACATTTTTTCACAAAATAATAATACATAATAAATGAGCAATAACCTACATAGTATTTGAATTGTCGGCATGCTGGTTACTTTCAATCTGTACCATAAATCACACAGCTCTTGTTGTTTGGCACCGAATGTTCGGAACCCACAACAAGTTAGTGTACCTATGTCTTTCCAACCATCTGGGAGCCACCCTTCATTTGCAGCAGCCTAGAAAAAAAACAGTACTCAATCCAAATCTTTAATATAAACATGTTATCAGCATATGTTATGCTGTTGTGTAGAAGTTACTTACATTATGACATTGTTTGATTTACTCTCTTAGTCGATGAGGCCTCATATAGATCATCAGGTCTGCTTCTTGAATTGTAACTCCATGCCTACATACATCATTAGTGAAATGTATCACTGTTTACAAAGAGGATATGCTGAACTAAAACCAGTTCGGAAAAAATATTGATAGCGTAGAACAAAAATTCGTTAACATGCATCAAGCTTTCGGAGGGCTCATTCAAAACTTGTGCGCGCACGCGCATGCGCAGACACACACATATACACATACACACATACATATGCCAGAGAGCAAAAGCCGAAATTTTTTTTTTTTTTTTTTTTTTTTTTTTTTTGTTCTTGCCATAAATTTTATTTAATAATGAAGTGTGCATAACAAACCAAATATTAAGAACCTATATGAACATATTAAAAAAAATTATCGTATTTGAATCAATCTTCGTTTTCATATGTGGGTCAGTTTTAGGAAATTATAGATTGTCATTTTAAAAGGGATATTACTGAAGGGTAAATTAGACAATTATTTCCTTAAATAGTTTTAAGTTTTCAAGATTCTTGAATTTTCAAGAAATAGGATACACCCATTATAGGTAGTATATATATATAGATATAGATATGTATAATAGATGATATATATATATAGAGAGTTAGGATCAAATAAGAAGAATAATAAAAATAAGAAGGATAGGAAGTAACCACAACCACTCATTCTAGATGCACCTACAAAATGGATGCATCTTCATTCAAATTTTCCTCCCATATTAAAATGTGTGGCTAGAATTACTTTTACCCTTCTCATTTTAATTATTCTTCTTATTAGATCCTTCCTATAGAGAGTTAGGATCAAATAAGAAGAATAATAAAAATAAGAAGGATAGGAAGAACCACAACCACTCATTCTAGATCTTGCACCTACAAAATGGATGCATCTTCATTCAAATTTTCCTCCCATATTAAAATGTGTGGCTAGAATTACTTTACCCTTCTCATTTTAATTATTCTTCTTATTAGATCCCTTCCCTATATATATATATATATTTTAATGCAAAATTTGAAAATTTAAGTCTCATTTAAACCATATAGTAACCCCTTCCAATAATGTTATATTTTAATAATTGTTTATAACTAAATTTATAATCACCAATTTAATACTAAAATTTGAAAGACAAAAGTTCTAACTATTTACACTATTTATAAGAGCAAGCAAAGTACCACAAAGTTGCAAGATCAGCATAGACATAGTCCGCATAGACACCGTCTGAAGGTCCCTTAATAGAAGCTTTGCTCATTTTACTTACAATCTTCCCTCGTTTTTCAGTAAAGCTTTCTTGTGCCACTTTTAAAGCCTGCAAAATATGTCTAATTTATATACAATATATATCTATATAATTAAAAAGGCATTTGCAAGGCCGGAGGTCCTTTTCTACCTTTGGTAGAACCGGAAGCAGCCTCTTTACCTTAGGTAGGGGTTTGGCTATCTACGTCTTAACCTCCCCCATACACCATGGAAGACGGTATTGGGACCCATAACCCGTGGAAGACGGTATTGGGACCCATAACCCGTGAAAGACGGTATTGGGAGTTACTTTACTTTTAGTTACTTTATATAATTAAATAAATAAAAACATTCAAAAGCACATATACCCTATCATCAAAAAATCCGTTGTCCACATTTGTTCCCGAATACAAAAACATATTAACAAGCGCGTCTTTCATATAAATGGCTCGCACCATATCAGCATTCCTATCCGGAGTTATATGTATACTGTTTGTTGGGAAGACGAATACCGCCTTTCCTCCTGTTCCAACGTCGTATATCACCGGTGCCCATGTGTCAATGCCATCCTTAAGCATCTTCTTGATCCTCTACAAAGAAAGAAAAAAATGTAGGCAAGATAATTTAGGTGAGAATTTGAAAGTGTGTATTAAGTGTTGGGAAAAGAAGAGAAAAAAATATATACTTGAGCCATCCAGCTCCCTCTAAGCGAAATGTTAGAATGCCGGCATCATTTAAGAATAACTTTCTGATCATCTCAAACTCTTGATATTCAAATGCCTTCTTGATTTTCTACAATAATAAAAATCAAATTAAAACAAACATATAATATAAAAACAAAACTCGGTATATTCAAAAGCCATGATATTTAACAAAAGAAAACAATGCTTCACCTGTGCAACATCACTTGGTCCTCTTCTAGTAAAAAAAAGTGGGTCATCTTTTCTTAATAGGTAGCATATTTCCTCGACACCAAGGCTGTAATAAGTAGCAAATGTAAATTTCTGAAAAAACTCAAATAACATAGTACCAAATAAAGTAAATTACATACAATGCATAGTCACCCAATGTTTTCCGAGCCTCCCCTTCCAAAGATTGAATGATGGCACTCTCATTATCCTTCAATTTAGGGTAACAAATTGCCAGTACTTTAGCAAATAGATCTTGGATGTCTTGACAAATCATCGTCCTATATCTCTCCTATATATATTTAGAAAAAAAAAAGAAAAAAACCAGTGAAAATTTATAAAAAGACTAGAATAAAAAAAAAAATATAATAATGTGTACATTAATAATGGTAGACTTACATTGTTTGGGGAGAGAATGGATGTTGAAGTAGACATTTTTCTGGTAACAAACAAACAGAAAATATTTTAAACCACTAATCTAAGCATGCCTGACCTACTTATGCACAGTCTTGTAAAACCCTAACCGAAACCCTAGTTTCGATCGATTAAAAAACCATCCTTTAGAATGAAGTAAAGAATGATTTAAGAAACTTACTCTTAAGATTGACTGGAAGATTGTGATATGATGTTCTTGGAACCGAAATTTCCAGAGATTGTGTGTGCGTTTATGTTTTGTGTTTTGTGACGAAATTTGGGTTTTTATAAACCCATAACTTAAAACTTTCGGCATTTGATAGTTAAAGCCCTTGACTTAAACGTTTTTTAAAGGTTACTTTTTACTCTCTCCGTCTTATATTAAATGTTTATTTTTGACTTTTAGAGTCTTTTTCTTCAATTTTACTTTAAATATTTTGTTTGTATTATATAATACTTGATAAAAATTATATCAACGAAAATATATTTAAAACCAAATTAATTCATATATTTTACATCAAATATTATATAACACAAAGATAAATATTTAAGATCAAAACAAATGGAAAGAGACTTTGAAAATTCAAAGTGAACATTTAATATGGGACGAAAGGAGTAGTAATAATCCACCAATCAATAGTATACAAGTTTTAGAGTGAGGAAGGGTAGTTAGAAAGAGAAAGATGAATAAAGGGTGGAATGCTTTGTAGTGACTTCCTTATCTCTTCATATCCGATCTTTCAATCATTCCTCGTTGATTCTATAAACCTTATAACGTTCTTGTTTATGTGAATTAATCATTTGATTTTATCTCGTTAACAGGTCCTTTATTTAGTGGGTGATCATTTAGGATTAAGGTTCTCGATTCAAAATCCCCTGTTTTTACTTAGAGTTTTTTTAGTTAAAATTAAATAATAATAAAATAAATAAATAAATAAAATCTTGTTGCTTTGAATTCCTAGCATTGATGTTGGTTTGGAAGCGGCAAAAACAATAATGGAAATAGCTAAGAGAAAACAATTGTACTAACAGCAATAAGAGAAAACGAAGAAGGTTGTATGAAAGTGACCTCTCTACTTGCGGGTAGGGGTAAGACTCTTTACATCTTATAACGTCCATACCTCATGAAAGACGGGATTGAATACTATTGAATTATTATATACTTAGCTTTGAAACCTCATAACTAGAAAAACAAAAATAAAAGTTTTGCCAAAATAAACTAAATTCGTAAATCTACAATGCTAAGGGATGATATCTACACCAATAGTATCCCACAGTAGGGCTAAGCATCGGGTCAAACCGATTTGAACTGATTAAAACCAAATTGAATCGAAAATCGATTTATGGAAGACATGAACCAAAAACCTAACCAAAATGACTAAGTTCGATTTGGTTTTGTGTTAGTCCATTTAGTTCAATTTATATAGTTTATGCATTTTTCCTTGCTTTTGGCTCGAACCGAACCGAATCGATTTGAGCCAAAACGAAAAACCATAAATATACATAACCGAAAACCAAATCGATTATGGTTGGTTTTGCTTGTTTTCCAGTTCAATCCGAGTTTTCATCTGCTTTTGCTCACCGTCCTATCCCATTAAAACAACTGCACATTCGCTCACCCCTATCCCATTAAAAAATGTAAAGAGTACAGTTGCAATATCAACATATCACAAGGACTATTTTTGCAACTTACTCAAGCATAATCAAAAAGAAAGGGGCATTATCGTCATTTAGTATGACTTATGATAAACCTTAGAAAATACCAATGAACACAAATTGATGATTCTTTGATGGCTAGCAGCAGGATGGTGTTGAGAACATTGATGCTAACCGAACCATGGCTATTATTGCCTCCTAATAAACGCACTTCAGTTTCCTTATCCAAAACACTAAGGTGGAATTCAACATGTGGGTGTAAAATTAGGAGTACTAATGTTAGAAGAATATGTCATACAAGAATCAACTGTTTAAATGATGAAAATGATAATGATGGTCAACTATGGTCAAACTTTTGAAAAAACCGCAAATCTTGTCAAAATACCAAAACTCGTCTAAACTGTCTATAATTAAGATAAAGACTACACTTGCAATATAAACATATTACAAGGACTATTTTTGCAACTTACTCAAAACCAAACTTGCTCAAGCATAATCAAAACCAAAGGGGCATTATCGTCATCTTGCATAATTTATGATAAACCTTACAATACCAATGAACACAAATTGATGATTCTTTGATGGCTAACAGGATGGTTTAGTTGTGTTTTTTTTATTCTGGCTCGAATCGAACGATCTGATCTGGATCGTAACCCAAAATAGAACCGAATTAGTCGGTTCAGTTCGGTTTTTCAGTCGAGTCTGGTTTTCGATCTGCCCTATCCCGCCTTCACTTTCGAAAAAGGTAAATATGAACATATCACATGTGCAAACTGCCGGTATATTGTTTTTATGTCAGGTTTTTTTGTGCTAGTTTCTTAATGACATAATAATGTTCACTCTTGAGTTGTCAATAACCATGTACTATGCGTCTATGCCAAAGTTGTATGGAAACGCTACCGAAAAAAATGATACTCTATATATTAACAATACAAAATGAAAACTATAGCAACTCATATGACCACAAAAGTCGAGCCGTAACTTGGAAGATAGATTTGCACTAGTTTACTAGGTTGTTATAAACGGTTAAAGTATAATCAGTAACTGAAATGAAAGCTGGAGTAAGACAGTCAGTTGGAGAGCTAGCATGAAGAAGTAGGAAGGGATATTCGAAAGGCAGAAGGGTAATCTGTCTCGATCTGCTATTTGTTTTTAGTTTTGAGCTAAAAGGTCTTGTTTATTCTTGTAAACAGGTAAACACGTACCCAACAGTAAGAGGGTTTACAGCAATTGGAACGGGAGGTGATGATTTTGTGCAAGCTATGGTAATTGCTGTCGAATCAGTCCTTCAACACCAAATTCCACAGGTACATTAACTGCATCCTACAGCTACATGTGCCGATCATTGAATTTATGATATATAAAATACAATAAAACATAAAGACATCAAGAGTACACATCGGAAGACTTAAAATCATAACAAATAAATAATTAAGCGAAAGTATGCGTAACGTACCTCTTGCGAATGTCGGATCTCTTGAGAAAAACATAGAAGTGGTTTGAAGAGTTGTCCCTCACCGTTCTACAACTCAAACCAATTGGTGTAAGAATAGTGTCTTACTACCACGTTCTTGTACACACGAATTAACCAACGAATCAGCGATTGCT
>CM040241.1:14879463-15067908 GCA_022545495.1 Chrysanthemum lavandulifolium
GGTAATCGAAATAAGGTTATATTACATAATTAAAAATAAAATAAAAAATGATAGACTGTATAATAAATGATTCAAAATGTAAAATCTTTGCATCAAAATTACGTACCCATGAAACTTTAAAATTGTAATTCATTAAAAATAGAGTTAGTTACATGTGGTATATGTGATTTGTCGGATATCAAGAATTTAATCCTTAAGAGCACTCCCATCCATAACACCATAACACCAATAACACCGTCCACGTTAGCGCCACATCAGCTTTAACATTTAACATTAACATCCCCAAAAAACACTCACAACCATAACATCCCAATAACACCATAACACCAATTAATTTTCATATTTTTAATTTCAACCCCTACACTAAAATGCTTTGAATTTCAACCAAACCCAGAAACGCAAACCCAACTCAGCTTCTTCGTCTTCTTCGTCTTCCTTCTCCGCAGAAACGCAAAAAAAAATACCCAACACACAAACCCAGAAACACAAACCCATAAACGCAAACACAAACCCAAACCCAGAAACGTAAACCCAAAAACGTCTTCTTCGTCTTCTTCGTCTTCCTTCTTCGCAGAAACACAAACCCAGAAACAAAAAAAAAAAAATACAAACCAAACTCAGCTTCTTTGTCTTCTTCGTCTTCCTTCTTCGCCTTCTTCTTCTTCGCCTTCTTCTTCTTCTTCGTCTTTTGTGTTACAGGGACTGGAAATGAAACATTTTCAGCGCCTAACGCGCGTTACACGGGCAACGCAAAGGGACCAACGGCGTTAAACAATCACACTTCCAACGGATAACGCCTCCAACGGCGTTACCGAAGCCCTTAACGGGCGTTATTGCGTCAACGATGGGAGTGCTCTAAACGTTCTTTTTTTTTTTTTTTTTTTTTTTGCATATTCCCTCCTTATGGTTTTTGATCCATTACAAGTTTAGTCCTTTAACCATTATTTCTGTTAATTTAATTATTAAAGTCATGTGTAAATGATTCAAATGACAAATATACCCTATTTCCTTCTCATATTTATATATAAGAATTTTGTTACAACCACAAAAGTTTTACAAAAAAAAAATCCACAAAATGATGTGGCACGCCTCATGGCCACTCATATGAGAGCATTAGTTGGCCAAGTGAGAGCATTGAGTGGCCAAAAGGCATGACACATAATTTTTATTAATTTTTTTGTGTAAAACTTGTGTGGGTGTAGCATAGCTCTATATATAATACCAAGTGAGATCCACCGACACCTATATCTTTTCAATTATTATTATTATTATTATTATTATTATTTAAACATCACTTTATTAAAAACTCAAAGGATTTACAAGAAGTTAGTGGGAAGCAGAGATACTAATTGGGCTCTCACTCCTCTAGCTATAGAAAAACTAATCATACTAAAGATATGAGAAGTAGCAAGTGCACCAATGTCTTAGGTCATCGAAAACTTTCGGATTCGCTTCAGTAAGGTCACATCATCATTCTCAAGTTCCCCAAAAGAAGAGAATGAGAAGGGGAAAAACCCATATCCAATATCTGAGCACTTGGCCTCATACTTAACGCATTTACGTTGTGCGGCAACAGACACCGCACGACCAGGCACAAAATCAACCATACCAGATTGCGTCAAGGGCGAAGACCCAGTCAAATCAACATATACATCAAGCCCTCCGTCCCATGAGTAAAACAACATATCAGTTGGACGTAAGGGTTTGTCCTTTCTCCACTAAGCCCGATGTCAATTTCTTTACGAGCTGAAATCCCCGATCGAGAACAGATGTCAACCAAGGTATCGCGCACCACGTTATGCCGATGTTTAATACCAATAATGCCAGCACACGATACAACATGGTCCCCATAAATATCCCCAGTAAAGACCATAGAACAAGCTAGGCACGACATCTGAATAGAAAATAAAGAAACACCCAATCGATAACATAACACACAATGATAGGTCCTAGCAATTATAGTCTGCCCCAACCCAAAAATCGGAACCACCCTAAGCCAGTCAGAAGTATGGTCATCCATCTGAGATTTCCATAAAGCCATTTGTCGAATATATTTTGGTCCCACTAATATTCACCGCACTTTTTTCGGTCACAAAAAGAGTTAGTTAAAAAAAAAATAAAAAAAAAAAATAATAAAATCCTAACAATATAATACTCATATACAATCGAAACAAATATACATTTACAAGTCAATCTCCATCATTTTCTTTCTCTCTTTAGAAATTTATAAAAAATTTAATCTACAAATTAAGTCCACACAACATTTTTGTTATCTATTCTTCACATAAGTCAGCACCATAATCCTTTTAAACACCCTTCCTAATTCCACACCAAAAGCATTTGACCACAGGGGCCAAAAATAATATAAGAAAATAAAAAAATAAAAAATTGACCAATAAGACATTTTGTTGGTTAGTTATAATAATAATAATAATAATAATAATAATAATAATAATAATAATAATAATAATAACTATATTTTTAGGAGAGTTTGTTTTTGCTATAGCTAGAGGGTGGGAGCCAACTAGTATCTCGACTTTCCACTAATTTCTGTAAATCTTTTGATTTCCTAATAAAGTGATGTTTTTATAAAAATAAATAAATAAATAAATAAATAAAATAATAATAATAATAATAATAATAATAATAATAATAATAATAATAATATTTTGTTAGTTGTTAAATATAATATAAAGAAAGTAGTATTTGTTACAAAACAAATGTACCACTGTCCAAATCCGTCGGCTTTTCCCGAAATAGCATAGGTTTGACGATCTTGGTGGCGTAGGCGGTAGGGTGGTGGCTTTTGTGGCGGTGGTGGGTGATGTTTTTTAGTTGTGTGTGTTGGTTGTTGACGGGAAGGATTAAAAAATTTTAGTGAGAAACATATCTAAAGTAGAGTGAAAATAATAATAATAATAATTAATAAGTGAAGGAGCATATGATGAAATGAGTGTTTTATTTATTTTTTGGTTTAAATAAAAATAGCAAATGACATAAATACTTTCGTGTTTGTTTGTCACATGATTGACTTAATAGTCAAACTAACAGAAATAGCGGTTAAAAGACCAAATTTGTAACAAGTCAAAACCACAGAGAGAGAATCTGCATAAAATAAAAAAAATAAAGACCAAGGGTAATATGTGACAAATCATAAGAACCATTTATGTAATTAACTCTTAAAAATATGAAAATTTGGTAAATACCTATTTTATCCTTGTAGCAAGAGGACACGTGTCTTATCATTCTTTTATCCTACACTTTTTAGTTTAAAAAGTATTTTATAATAACTCATCCCTTAATTCGTATAGCATTAGGATTCGTATTCCAGATTTTTATTCTCTATATATATGCATGCATACGAAGTCTAACAACAACAAAAAAACATACCATTAGTCCATTCATCGATCATTCTTTTGGCTATTATAACTTACAAGGTAGTAACACTTTTACTTTGTTTACTTTAAATATTTAATATCATTGCTTAGTAATCATATAGGTTTATTAAACAGACATCGAGTACGATCATGGATTTAAAGAGTACTTTAGAGCTAACGCTCACCTCGGCACGAAGTTTCAAGAACAACACTAATTCATCAAACTGCTATGCGGTCTGTTCCATCTCGGACAAGGAGGTACGAGCCTCACTCGACAAAAATGGAGCTTCAGAACCTATCAAATTCACAATGAGTGAGCCTGCAGGACAATTTCTGGTAATCAAGATTAAGGCGGTCAAGAATGATACGACTTTGGGTCAACTAAATGTGCCCCTCAAATACCTATTGGAAGGTGTTAGACAAGAAGGTAAAGACACGCAGTTTGTTACGTATCAAGTTAGTGGCAAGTCGAAAGAACGTGGATGGTCCGTCAGGTTTTCGTATAGGTTTGGCTGGAATTTTTCGAATGCAGACTATGTGGGCGTCGGAACGGTTTTCTATGGAGGAAACTATACAAAGTTTGAGTGTGATGGTTTTGCGACGTGCGGATACATGTATGATGTATTTTTGTTATGAATAGGCATTCGGTATCTGTTTAATGAACGACTGTCTTGCTAAGGTGCTTTATAAGTCGCACTTCATTCTTTGCATCAGGCAATGCTTTATAAGTCGCAAATTATATCGATTATGATTATGAGTATGATAGATGACTATTTTTTATTATGTATTTTTGGATGCAGATGTTTCAAATTCATCTCGATCGAATCAAAACGATATGTTGTTGGAACATGTATGTAGCTATATTTCTTATCTCAAATAATCATATGTCAATTCTGGTAAAATCTTTGCATCAAAATCACGTACGTACCCATGAAACTTTAAAATTGTAACTCATTAAAAAGAGAGTTAAATACATAAATCGTCCTTGTGGTTGACACACAGTTGCACCTTTCGTCCATAACCCTAAAAACTTACACTGGTCGTCCCTGTAGTTGTCCGTTTTGTATTAACTGGTCTTGACCAAACGAGCATTTAATTTTTCGTTAAATCTTGGCAGGTGGTGCGCACGCGAGGGCATTTTAGCCTTTTTATGTCCATACTAAACCACATGGACGATCTAAGTAACAAACACTTAAGTTTTTGAAAAAAATAATTCCTTTTATTTTTTTCACTAAGTGTGAGTCTCATCACTACCCTTCTCCTTCTTTAACATGCACTAAAATGGCATGTTTCTACCAGAACCCAACACATTTCAACATATACATGAAACTTAGGAAACAAATGCAACTTCCTTAAAAACAAAGACTTCAAAACCCTCTCAGTTTTCACATACCCCAACACCATCGCATGCGCCCTATTTGAAAACGCCCAAACAAACATCTTATTCCTCCCTAACCAACTTAACAATAAAAACCTTCGTAAACGTCTCATTCAACAAATGCGCATTCATTGCCACAATCAGTTTCACAAATGTGAAGGGGGAGATGAGAGGATTAAGAGGATGTTGTTGGATGGGTGGTGGACAGTGGTGAGTCTATTGATCAGTTTGTGGAGGCTTAGACCGACGGAGAGGATGACTAGGTCGTCGCCGGTGGTTAGGTCTTCAAGAAGGTCTGAGATTATGTGTTTGTGAAACTATACCATTTTTTGTGTATTGGGGAACGTTGAAATGAAAGGTCTATTTATACGGTTAGATAGATACTCACTCTAAAGGTAAAAGTATAGAAGGAATATGGGTGTTTGATTGAGGTGGTCAGAATTTGATGGAAGTGATCGAAAAGAAAAATTGAAAGCTGAAAATAATGGTGGTTGGAGTTGGGTGTTTGTGGGTAAAGATGAAAAAGAAATAAATGATGGTTTAATTGATAGTGGTGTGAAGTTTATTAAAGATGGAGAAAGATAGTGGTGGGACTCGCATTTAGTTAAAAAAATTAAAAAAATAATAAAAAATAAATAAATGTTTGTTACATAGATCGTCCCCCTGGTTTAGTATGGGCATAAAAGGATTAAAATGCCCTCACGTGCACGACACCAGCCAAGACTTTAGAAGAAAAAAATATAGCTAAAAATAAAAAGAATAATAAAAAAAACGTTTGCTTGGTCAAATGATCGGTCAATGCAAAATGAACAAACACATAGACGACCGGTGTAATTTTTAAGAGTTAGGGACGAAAGATGTAACTGTGTGTAAAGCACGGGACAATTTATGCAATTAACTCCTAAAATAATGAAATTCGGTATCCGATTTTACCCTTGTAGCAAGAGGACACGATATATATATATATATATATATATATATATATATATATATATATATATATATATATATATATATATATATAGTGTTATATTCTATCTGATAGACAATATTGAATCTGAGACTTTACTGAGACTCTTAAAATGAATCTAAGCCATTGGATGTGTTTGATCAAAGGCTAGAATTAAAAGTGCAAAAATTGTAATTAAACAAAAGATGAAGGTTTCTTTTTTAATTAAACAAAAGGCAGAAAGGGCATTATGGGAATTTTACTTTTAAATATTTAAAAACCGTCCCTATTCTAAAGGATACACAAAAATCTGATATTTCTTCATCTCTCCCACTTTCACAACCCCCTCTCTCTCTCACCCATCAAACATAACCCTAATCCTTAAATCCCTGCCGCCACTTTCACACCTCACAACTTTCTCTCCACAATCCTTTTTTTGTTTCGCTCGTAGTAACCACCAACCTAAAATCGCCTCTTTCAATCTTCATCTCCTCACAAAACCCTCATCGCCCCTATCACAATTCCTTGTCTGCAAACCACATGATAAATAAACAAGTAGAACCGTTGGTGATGGGCGCTCGTGGTGGCCGTCGGATTGTGGTTTGTCTTTCCAATTTGTGGCGCCTTTCATGGTGAATCCGGATCGAAAATAAAAGCGGGTTTGTTAATTTTTTATTATTTTGAAATGGGTTTTGTAGGTTCTTAGTTATTATTGTAGTGGTTATTTGTGTGGTGGCGTTTGGTTATTGTTGCTACATGGTTGTTTCTTTTGTTCTTGTTCTTATGATGTTGGGATCAATAATGGTTTTGTCTTTAAATTTTTACAAGATCTGTTATAATCACGTCCAAACACAAACCTGATGTATTTTTTGTGTTTCTTGTTTTAAATTTGAAAGTGTGTCTTTGTTTGGAGTTTTTTGTTGTAAACGATGAAATGAGATGGTATTTAGGTAGTGTTTACTTTTGTGGTTCTTTATTTATTGTTGTTTGACTATGATTAGTTATTGTTGTTTAACTATGAATAGAGCGCAAGCAGCAGTTGGTGACTTGGTTCTAATTACTCAAAGTGCATGTTTGTTTGTAAGTATCTTTTGACTCAAATTTTGACCTTAAATATTTTTGTTTGTATTATATAATATTTTATGCAAAATATATAAATGGATTGTGTTTTAAATGTATTTTCATTTGGTATAATTTTCATAAGTTATAAAATACAAATGAAAATATCAAAGTTCGAGTCTAAAGTCTTAAAGGATAAATATCTTTATAACATACTAATGCACTAAGTTTGATGCTAAAGTCTTAAAGGTTTCGTGACCGGTTGCAATAAATATAAATATGTGCTTACAACTATTCTAGCTACCATGAAAAGAAATTGAATTTTGATGAGTTTGCATTTACGAAATGATTTGAGCGTATACAGTGAATCAAAGCATTCAATAAATGTTATTGAATGACATAAGAGAATAATTTAACCCAAAAGATAAGCAAGGAAATTAAAGAGCTGGTTTTTATTTCATTTCAACTACCAATTTATCAACAAAATAGAAGCATAGGTACATGTTTTGGTTATGATTAAGAGACAATAATTCCTATTAACTACCCTTTCTTTTGCATTAACTTCTCATCTCTACATTGACTTTGTATTTCGGATATCATTCTTTGTTATTTCTTGTAAATGATATATTGCATTGTATAATATTCAATTTTGTAAGATAAGATATTAATAATTCATATTCGTTTTGTTTGCAGACATGTTTTAGATTCTAGGGCAAATGACTCAAAAAGCACATAAGTTATGAGTCATTTCTAATCCACTTTGTATAAGGAATTGAAGTAGATCCGATATCTTGATATCTTGATAATAAACTGTTAATTGATTAACCTTTTGATTGCATGTTCTTCATGATGAGAAGCGCAACGTGCACATATGATCTAGGAAGGAAGGGTACACATATGTTCTACTCAATTTGATGAGAAAGTGAAGCGTGCATATATGTTGGTAGAAGAGTGCACACATGTTACTAGAAGAGAAACTGAAGCGTGCACGTATGTTTTTGGAAGAGTGCACACATGTTTTGTGGAAGAGTGCACACATGTTTTTGAATAACGTGCACATTTATATTTAATAAAAATTACATTTGTATTTTGACTTGTATTTTATATGATATTAAATTTTGTGTATACTATTTATGTTTTTGGTTTGTTATAAATTTAAAGGTTACATGTATATGTTTATGTTTTTAGTTATAAATTTCGAAGATTAAAGAATGTACACTAGAAATATATGTCAATTATCATTTTAAGTAAAACAAATTTGATGTATATACAATTGTACACAAGAAACATAATAAATTTACATATATGCACCTCATTTTTCTGGAAAACATGTATGCTAAAAAAAAAAAAAAAAATTATTTAAATTTTGAAAATTTGGGGGACTTAAAAACGTTTTTAATTAAAAAATCAAAAAAAAGTGAAAATGGGTTTTACTTTTATACCCTTTTGAATTAAATAAAATATTTAATGATACTAATTTCTTATTGGTTTAAAATGGTGCTTGTAAAATCTTGTATCTAATATTAGTCTTTGCGTAGAGCGCCCTATATATATATATATAGGGTGAAGTTAAAATAAAAGACAAATATCAGTAAAAGAATAAAAGATTTTTTTTCAAAAAGTTCACGAAAAATTCCCAAAAAATTCTACAAGATCGGGTATGTTGGTGCATAAAACTTTTGTGAAAACATTTTTATAATTTTGAGTTTTGATCGTTTTTTAATGCACAAAAAGCAATTTTGATGTAAAAATTTTGATGCAAAATTTTTAACTTGTTTTAGTTTGATGCGCAATGTTATTTTGATGAAAAAAGTCGAAAAGAAGTTGGGTGCAAAACCAATTTTGATGCACAAAAAAAGATTTAATCTATGACGTATATTTTCATAATTTTTTTGGAAAAAATATCCACTTTTAGAAAAAGTTTTTCACAACTTTTTCATGCACCATCATACCCGATCTTGTGGGATTTTTGGGAATTTTCGTGAACTTTTTGAAAAAAAATCTTTTATCTTTTACGGATATTTGTCTTTTATTTGATCTTTATCCTATATATATATATATATATATATATATATATATATATATATATATATATATATATATATATATATATATATATATATATATATATATATATATATATATATATATATATATTTACAACAACAACAAAAAATACCATTAGTCCATTCATCGATCATTCTTTTGGCTATTACTATAACTTACAAGGTAACACTTTTACTTTGTTTACTTTAAATATTTAATATCATTGCTTAGTAATCATACAGGTTTATTAAACAGATATCGAGTACGATCATGGATTTAAAGAGTACTTTAGAGCTCACGCTCACCTCGGCACGAAGTTTCAAGAACAACACTAATTCATCAGACTGCTATGCAGTCTGTTCAATCTCGGACAAGGAGGTACGAGCCTCACTCGACAAAAATGGAGCTTCAGAACCTATCAAATTCACAATGAGTGAGCCTGCAGGACAATTTTTGGTAATCAAGATTAAGTCGGTCCAGAACGATATGACTTTGGGTCAACTGAATGTGCCCGTTAAATACCTATTGGAAGGTATCAGACAAGAAGGTAAAGACACACGGTTTGTTACGTATCAAGTTAGTGGCAAGTCGAAAGAACGTGGATGGTCGCTCAGGTTTTCGTATAGGTTTGGCTGGAATTTTTCGAATGCAGACTATGTGGGCGTTGAAACGGTTTTCTATGGAGGGAATTATACAAAGTTTGAGTGTGATGGTTTTCCGACGTGCGGATACATGTATGATGTATTTTTGGTATGAATAGGCATTCGAAATCTGTTTTTTGATATTGTATTTGAACTGCTTGATTGTTTATCGTAAGGGAAGTTTAACAAACCTCTCTGTTGCTAAGGTGCTTTATAAGTCGCACTTCATTCTTTGCATCAGACAATGGGTTATAAAGACCCGGGGATGGTTAATGCATAGAAATTAGTGAGCCGCTGTTTTAAAAGAAAAGATCAGATCTGTTGCAATAGCTCGGCTTTTATTGAAGCGGGTTCAGCAACTACATATAATAAAACAGATTTCGGGAAAGAAGGTGTTAATTATGACACTGAGATACCTAAAGATGATGAAAAAATTGAAATTATGATCTGAATTGACCCGTTTTTACATTGATGGGTTGAAATTGGTCCCTCTTATTTCACATTAGACACCCCTAAAAGGTACTGTAAAAGAAGCTTCAAGTCAAATCAGCACCGCAAAATACACGGAAAAAAGTAGTAAAAATAAATGAAGTACCAAATTGCATAAGGAAATTTCACAGAACAAGATGTGTTTATGAAGAGTTAAAAGTCAAAATTTGGCAAGATACCAGGTGCACATCACTATACTAGGAGTCCACATCGGGATGACAGTTTCTATAATTGAAATAATGCACTCTTACGATCACATGAGGCGCTTAGTCATGTAGTGAACATTTGCATCGTTTTTCTAGATCTATAATCAAAATATACCAATAGTAACAAGAAACAATTGAATCTGGAAAAGCTTTTTTATATATTTCAGTCATAAATGTTTGAATACAATTCCTAACTATTTATATGTTTCGAAAGGGTAGAATGAAACGACATGTTGGTTCAAAGGACCCAACAGGTATGTCGGTTTGGTGTTATAACTGCCAAATAGCAGTTATTTTGTAACTGTCTTTAAACTTCTTGGTTGACTTTTATCTTTGACTTCGGGGTTGACCGGGTCGTGTGGGGTGTTGACTTGGGTCGAACTTGGGTCGATTGGGATTTACCCAATATTCTCCCCCTTAATCACAATCGCTGCGACGTAGATCTTTAAGTCTTCTTGATTCATCTTCTGGTTAAATCCACAATCTGAGCTTTTAATTTCTTGTAGTGCTTGTGATCATCCTTATATCCAGGTAGATCAATTTTCCTTCGGTTATTTCCACCTTTTCTTCTGTGATCTTCATTATGTCCATGTTGATCATATTTTCTTCGGTTATTTCCACCTTTATCGTTGTGATTTTCCTTAAGTCCAGGTTGATCACGTTCTTCTGGTTATTTCCACCTTCATTTTGTGATCTTCCTTAATTCCAGGTTGATCATGTTCTTCTGGTTATTTCCACCTTCATTGTTGTTGTGATCTTCCTTAAGTCAAGGCTGATCATATTTTTCTGGTGCTTCTTCAACAGTTGCCATAAGCAATGTTGGTTCTAAGTCTTCTTCAATGAGATTAGATTGTTCTTCTTTCTTTGATGGACATTTGTTATAAAATGCCCATACTCCTTGCAATTAAAACACATCACCTTACTCTTATCATGAGTAAATTTTTTTTGTTTGATTTTTCCTTGAAATTATTTTCTTGGTCTCATGACAAATCATGTCCACATTTTCCACGATGTCTTCCGTGAGTAATGTTATTGTTGTGATGTGTAAACAATAACTTATATTGATCGTTATTGTCCTTATTCTTCTTAAACTTTATTCTTTCCTCGTGCGTCTTGAGTCTCCCAATTGCTTCTTCCATCGTCATTTCACTTGGGTCGAGTATTGCTCTATTGATGCAACTATTTGCGAGATACCTATCGGGTCTGACATTTAATAGTTTCCGTACTAAGGTTTCATCTTCTATGGTGTGTCCTAGACTAGCGGCTTTGTTTACAGTGTTGTTAGTTTTGTAGCAAAAGTATCAATTGTCTCGTCTTCCTTCATTGTAACATCTCAAATCGATTTGAGTGTTTGTAGTCTTCTTGTTGAACTACGGCTCCTTGACGTGTCTAGTTTTCAAAGCATTCCAAATGTCCTTCAGCGGTTTTGTGCTTTGTTATTTGAAGTAATTGTTCCTCGGGTAAGGCTTGATAAAGGAAAACAATAGCGGTTTTATCCTTTTTCTTATCGGGTTGAGTCGTTTGATCGGCTCAATTGTTTCCCATAAACCATTCGCTTCGAGAATGATTTGCATTTGAATTGCCCATAATGAGTAATTCGCGGGCTTTAGGATTGGGCATTGAAATTGGGGTGTCTTGTTAGTACTAGGTTCCTTATTACCACTTACTTTCGTCATATCTTAAATGACAATAAATCTCAAAAATAATTTTAATACAAAGTTTTTTTTTTTTTTTTTTTTTTTTTTTTTAAATCTTATTTCTTAAAATGAGCTCTTAATGTTTTATCTTCCTCAAACGGGTGTAAAACTTTTCTCGGTATTGTTTTAAATTTTTAAACTACCATTGGAGATTATAATTTCAAAAATGAATAACCTAAGGTTAATTACTCCTTACAATTATTCCTAATCAGTATACTAAGCAGTGTAATCATTAGGTTAAATATACTATCCAAAATATGATAAGATTCTAATTTAAAGATAACTTATCAAAATAAAAACAATATATATCAAAATAATATATAAAGTAAAAAAAAATGAAATGTGGTATTTTTAATCTTTTGGAACCTGGAGGGGTTGATGGTTTAACCCGATGCCCTAATAAAAAATCCTTTGTATGTGTGTGTGGCCCTAACTTTTTACGTGCGACTCTTCTAATACTTTGGTTCTTATCTCCTTTTAGTTGAGATAAATAAAACGTATATCTTTTCTTCTTTCTGAGACAAAACTTTCAGTTTCTCTCTCTAGGGAAGATAACTATGTTTCTTCTCCTTCTCCAATCAATGATGGTTAACCGCTTTGTTTAACGGTTTGTGTTTGACCGTCTCTTCTTCTTCTCGGTGTTGGGTGTTCTTTGAGCACAATTAATCCTCCAATTGAAACCTAAGGTTTCGGATGATTTGGGGTTTTCTAATCCGTGAGAAATTTGATGATTTGGAGTATGCAAATGAATCAATTGGGTTCAATTGATCCTTCAGGCTCGATTCCTTTTATGAGCGGTGTGTTTGTTCTAATTGAATCTTGATTGTGCCTGGCGATGACTCTCGTTTAGTTTTTAATTGAATCAAATATGAAACGATTTTGTTCATTTTTTTTTATCCTCTTTGGATTGGGTAAAAATGGTTTGAAATAAATTTTTTTTGCAAGTGTATTACGATCTCGGGTTTGAGGTAATCACTATTGTGATTGTTCCCACATTATGACAGTAGAAACACAAAAATGACGTCTTGGATTTGTGTTTTAATCGATTTGCAAAAAAAAATTTGAAACTGTTTTTTTTTTTTTTTTAATTTGATTCTGGAACTATACGAGTAATGGTAAATGATGATTGTTGGTTAGTAGACCAAACCGCTCTGATACCAATTGTTGGCCCGTTTTTCTGGATCTATAATCAAAATATACCAATAATAACAAGAAACAATTGAATCTAGAAAAGCTTTTCTATATATTTCAGTCATAAATGTTTGAATACAATTCCTAACTATTTATATGTTTCGAAAGGGTACAATGAATCGACATGTTGGTTCAAAGGACCCAACAGGTATGTCGGTTTGGTGTTATAACTGCCAAATAGCAGTTATTTTGTAACTATCTTTAAACTTCTTGGTTGGTCGTGTGGGGTGTTGACTTGGGTCGAACTTGGGTCGATTGAGATTAACCCAATACTTATAAGAAAACGAGCTTAACATACTAATGAGCAAAAAAAATTAACTCGTCTTGCTGGAGGTGGAGGCACCTGAGACTTGGTCATTCCTATCCATGGATAATCCCGACAGCAAGAATTACCCAGCCACAAATATCATACTTTAGATCACTGCTCTTTTTCTTGGCAGAGCTCTAAAACACAAAATAGTCAAGCGTTAGGGATGCCTCTACCATGCATAAATACAAAATACCTAACCGCATAATGACATATCTCATATGTATACTACAGTGTCTACTTGAAGATGCATAACCAAAACAAAAAAGAAATATATAGCACTTGAAGATGCAGCAGGTCCTCCACCCAATGTCTGTTGAGCTTGACCAAGTCCTCCTTGTGCAAGTCGGGGGCCTACAATATTGGGAAAAAGTTTAGCAAACTTTGTAAAGTACTACCTATCGTTATATTAAACTACGCTTTTTGTACGGAATCCATTGCCATATCAGCAACCTGCCATTGCATTTGTGCAGACACACCTCTAACCAAACTTGTCATACACTTCATCACGTACGAAATAAGTGTCCAACAATAGGAAGATACTTACTGGTTATTGGGCACTTATCCGCTTCAAAATTTTCAATTCTTTCGATAAAATAGGAAGATATAAAAGCATTCTATGATTTGGTCATTTCTCGAATTTAAATCAGAAATCCAAAGAGATGCCACAAAGCCCAAGCCATTATTAGAATTGCTGTCAGAAAGGACTTAGCTTTGTTGAGTAACTAACTTTGCTAAAGGGTCGGTGCCAGTGGTTTTCATGGTAATTTAATTTTATATAATTTCTAAAGGGGGTGGCAATGGCTTCGGTTTGGAGCGGTATGGAGGGGTTGCCGAGCGGCAACACCGCCGCTACTGGGGCGGTATGGGGCGGTTTGGATGGAGTACGGCATATTTTACCGAATCGGTGTGGAGAGGAGCGTGTAAAAATCTAGTCGTTACACGGCTTTAAAACTTGACCGTTGCACATTTAATTAAAAGAAAATCTCTTTATAAATATACACATAATAACCATTATCAATTCACATTTTATTCCAAATTTCATTCATTTTACACAAACAAATCAACTACAACACTCCAAACAAAATGTCTTCATCCGAGGACGAGTTAGTTTTCAAAGCGAGTCTTAGAACTATTGTTATCCACGGTAGTACCTATCAACCTTTTTAGCCGTCTTGCGATTCATTGAAGACACGGCAAGCTCAAGCACTACCGAAACCGGCGGTCTCTCACCGCTTTCGTGAAGAAGGATTACAAACTCTAATGAATGACTATTTCATTGAACGACCAAAGTTTCCGACCATGTTTTTCGTGATAGATTTGAATGAATAAAAGCTTGTTTTTAAATTGTTGGTGATGTTGAGCGAGATTTGAATGGTTTCAAGAGGGCCAAGGCGAGGAGAAAAAAAGTTTCACGGCGTTACAAAATGCACATCGGCCATTCGGCAACTTCATGACGGGGAACCTCGAGATAGATTTGATGACTATTTAAACATGGCACGAAGAGCGTCGAGTTAATCTTCACATATTTATTTTTAAATTCGGTTTTTAATAAAGTTATAGTTTTTAATATTAAATATTTTGTAGGAGAATGCCTTGATAATTTTTGCCATGCGATAATTGAATTATATGGTCGAGAGTTCTTACGTGGGTGACTGACCCATGGCGTTTGCGGTTATTCGAGGCACATGAAGAAAAACATCACATTCTGGAATGCTTGGTAGCATTGATTGTACACATTTCGTTTGGCGAAATTGTCCTGAACATTGAAAGGCCAATATAAGAGGTGATCACCAATACCGACTATTATGCTTGAAGCCGTCGCTTCAAATGATTTGTGGATTTGGCATTCGTTTTTGGTCCTCTGGTGCAAACAACGACATCAATGTTTTGAATCAATCTCCATTGTATCTTCTTGGCGAAATGGAGCAGGCGCCAAACAGGTTCATTTTCTAAGCGGATGACTTTACAAATGTGGATATTATCTTACCGATGGAATCTATCCTCGTATTCAAAGTTTGTTAAAGCATATAAGTATCCCACTGACCCGAAGGAAAAAAGATTCAAGAAGCTACAAGAGTCTGCAAGAAAGGATGTCGAACAAGCTTTTGGGAGTCTTAAATGAAAATGGATGATTCTCAGTCGTCCTCTCCGGGCTATGTCGGTCGAAAAGATTCGACAACTCGTTTATACGTGTATTATATTTAACAATATGATTTTAAAAGACGACGAGATGGCAATATCACCGGTTCATATAATGGATCAGCCGGTCGCGCCAGTTTATGACGACAGTGTACTACAAGAGTTACTCGATGAAGATATCCATAACCGTCTCCGATATGATCTTACGGAGCATGTAGCGGTTCAAGACTTAGCATACCTTGATGACTAGTTATTTTCTAAGTTTTATGTAATTTTGTTTTAATTATTAATGAAATATTATGTTTTTATTAAATTGTTTAATATAATTATGAATATAAAAAATAAAAAAATAAGATTAGGTGAGGTATGGAATCATGGTTGCCACTAGAAAAGTATGGTGAGGTATGGGTGAGGTATGAGATGAGGTGGAATGATATTATTGGTGGGTGGTGAGGTATGGTTGAGGTATGGGATCATGGTTGTCAGTGCCCTAAACGACGATACATCAACTCCTGTAGTACATCCGTACATAATGGGTTAAATGCTTTCACAATTTTAATGGATTGACAGGAGGTTATTAAAAAAACTGAAAGGGTAATATTGTCCACACATTTTAATTCTATGTGTATGAATCAAAATCCCCTGTGTACATATCATTTCCAAAGTAAGCTATTCGACCCTAATGTCGGGGTATCACGAATATCTACTTGGGATAAGACCAAATGTATGTTATTGAATTAGGCACAAATCAATAACCCTTTTGTTTTAAGTGTTTTTGTTTTTCTATATGTCTTTCATGCATAATCAGATTTCCTATTTATAGGAAATTACTCTTAGCTAATCAAATGGAATTATGAGGATTAATCGGCCTATTAAT
This sequence comes from Chrysanthemum lavandulifolium, assembly GCA_022545495.1. Taxonomy (NCBI): domain Eukaryota; kingdom Viridiplantae; phylum Streptophyta; class Magnoliopsida; order Asterales; family Asteraceae; genus Chrysanthemum; species Chrysanthemum lavandulifolium. The sequence goes on from CM040241.1 coordinate 14,895,823, forward strand.
CGCCTCATAATTATCCCCATTATAGCTAATAGTTGTTACATGACTAATTAAACGTGGTCATAAAGCAGTTGTAACTGCCACTTGAATAGGTCAATGTCTGTTACAAGTTGATTCCAGTACTAGCAGTAGAAACACTGCCTAGCAGTACTAACATAGCACTAGCAGTAGTTACACTGCCTAGCCGTACTAACTTAGCACTAGCAGTAGAAACACTTCCTAGCAGTACTAACTTAGCACTAGCAGTAGAAACACTTCCTAGCAGTACTAACTTAGCACTAGCAGTAGAAACACTGCCTACCAGTACTAACATTCTGAATCTCACCACTATAGAGTCAGGGTGTTCAGGGACCTTGTGGGTGTACACTCCGTACCTCCTGACTCATTACCAGGTGTGAACTAATCCCACAAGTGCATTAAATTTTTCAACACACTTTACCATCATCTACTAGTGAACTTCCATACACTACCAGGTGTACAGTAGGCCTGCTACTAGCGGAAGATGGAATCGATGAATTTTGAACTTCTTTATCCCCATATTTGTAATAACCGCAATTCTAGCTTATCTATGTAATGGAAGCAAGCTAGAGATGGCAACGGGTCTGGTTTTAATGTACCCATACCTGCACCCGTTTATAATACCCAAACCCGTACACGCCCCATTACCTGCCGGATACCCGGTTAATATTATTCATCGGTTTTGCGAGTTTCCTCGCGGGTATCGGCTATCCCAAATTGAATATTATATGAAAAAAATGGCGGTATTAAGATTAAGTCACACTAAAATCCACCGACAAAACAAAAGAAAACACCCTAATATATTCAAATTTTTTAAAAGTTAAAGAAAATGAATATCGTATCAAACGATTTAACGCTTTTGAATAATTCATGTACACAATAAAATGTGTTATGTAATATAGATACTTATATGAAAAAATATAATGGAAGAAATTATATATAATGATATATATACTCTAGTTAATTATGATATCAATAAAGCGGGTATAGATTCGGGTAAACGGATACGGATACGGGTACGAGTAATCGGACGGGTATTACCAGAACCCGTCACCGAACCCGAACCCCGCTAATTTTTTTTATCAATACCCAAACCCGCCGACCCGCTCCCGAACCCGACCCAACCGGTTCGGATTTCGGTTTTCCCCGTCGGTTTCGGGTGCTTTTGCCATCCCTAAAGCAAGCTAGTAATAAGAAACTAGGAACTAAACATTATTTGACGTTTGGTTGTTTTAACAACTAAGGAGAATTTTAAATACTAAATACATAAGGTTTAAATTACCAATGAATCATTCCACCGGGTTGTTCCTTCTTTACGATACGACCGGCTAAGGAGAAAAAAGATATTAATGTAGTCGTAATACTAGGGTTCATAATTCATCCGATCATGAGGCTTCAAAGTTCAAGACTAATATTAGCACACACTCGTAGAAAGATTGAAGATCAATAAAAGGTAAATAGTTCTTGAACTTAGCCTACAAGATTCTCTTCCCTAAGTATATATATAGACACTGTTAATAAGTTGTTAAGCGCACACACACATAGCTTAACATTACTGTATATTAATTAGTACTAGCATGGGTATAATATATGGAATTAGTTTGTACAAGTTTATGTAATTGACATGCGAAAAAATTATATTTTATTACTTCTGCTTGCTCATCTAATGCTAGTACTATGATAAGTATGTTACTATCTTATGGCTCAAATAGTTAATGAAGGAGTTTTTGTGTGATCATCTTTAAAATCTTATATTACCGATATTGAATCATTGACATTGACAAGAATTTTGGGTGGAGTAAGCAGTTAGTGATATTGCGTATTTGTTGCTTATGATCATTAGATACTTGGTTGTGACATTATTTCCATATTAATTGATATTGATTAGGTGGTCGACGGTTCCTCTAGAACTAGATTGCTATTCTCAACTGGTTGAGGTGACTACAATGTTTTCTAAAACCGAGCACAGAGACAAAACGAAGATTTGAGGGGATGCTTGTATTCTTTGTTAACCATATTTGTTAAATCTATTTATTATTGAGGTATATGTTTAAGTTGTTATTTGATTGCGTGGTGGTTAAATTTCCTTATCTTGATGTTGATTGTATAGATGTTGTTTGATAGATGCATACATGTTCATGACCCATAGGTTTGCTTAGCCTTGCATGCATGAACTATTGACGAGAGGATAGACGAATCGCTTGCATCGAGTGCTTTAGGTGAATAGGATAGTGGCCTTTGCATTTATATCATATGTTTTACTGATGTGTGTGGTGGTTTTGACATTTGTTGTTATACTTGATAATAATTGTTGGTTTGGGTTATTATGGTTAACTTGTTCAAATATTATTATTGGGCTTCTTATTTTTATAACTCGTTATATTGCACTTAGCTTTAATTCGCTAACACTTGTTTGCAAAAATAGTCTTTGTATTCGTGTGTGTAGGTGAAGAAAGAACCATTATTGCTGAATAGTTAGGGAGTGAGAAAGGGTAGTCTTAATTAACTTGAAACCCGGAATATAGCCTTATAGTTTAATTAACATTTTAACTATTTAAACTATCTATTATAAATGGTTATGGAACACCAGCTTGTGGGTTTGCACTTTATATCCTTTACAACTTAATGGGTTGCAAACAATTGTAATCAAGACTCTTGTTGCTTATTTATCTAATTTGTTCCGAAATTGAGGTGTTTCAATCGTCATCTGATGCATAGCAACCAAGCCTTAGGATCTCCCAGGTGAGCTGGAACTAGACTTCTCATTTGCATCATCTAGATTAGTAGGCCTACTACTAGCGTAAGATGGAATATATAAATTTTGAACTTTTTTATCCTCGTCATCATCCAATGCATAGCGACCAAGCCCTGGGACATCTCCATGTGAGCGGGAACTAGACTTCCCATTTGCATCAATTCCTTTAGTTTGGCCATAATTAGGAACTTTGCGGAAGACTGGGGAATTATAGTTGCTGATGATGACAATATGGAAAAAGTTAAGAGACATATCAAACATCATTACTTAGCAAAATTGTATTGGAGGTCATATTTTAACATGAAAAGCTTGTCACAAAAATGAAGAAGAGCAGTTAGTGACAACCTTTCAAAGTATAACGCATTGAAATTGCATCCCAGTTTGTTGATTCGATCACTTTGAGTAGGTCTTTAGAACCAAGCTTCTGTAGGATATCATCCGTATTTCTGTCTTGATGGCCTTGTCGTGTCTTAAACGCACGTCCAATACGTTTGACATTTGTGATGGAGCGAGGTTGTTTTCACCGCCAAAAGGCTCTTCAATCATTGAAGAGCCTTTTGAGTAGAAAACAACGCCGCTCTATCACATATGGCATATGTATATGACGTGCTTAAAGACACGTATAAGGCCATCAAGACAAGAAATGCGGATGATATCCTATAGATGCTTGGTTCTAAAGACCTCTCGATGATCGAATCAACAAACATGGATTCAATTCCAATGCGTTATACTGAAAGGTTTTCACTAACGAAAGTTTATAAGTTTACTATTTGCAAACATGGATCAAGGAAACACTTTCATTGTATTCTTTATTTTACTATTTGCATTTATCTTTCCTATAATTTTGTTATGCTAAATGCAAAGTTATAAACCTATTTTCACTATTTATAAACCTTCTACAAGTTTATGAAATGTTCCACAATAATATATGTATTGAATTACTAAGAAGGTTTCAGTATATAAGACATTTTCATGTCGATATAGACTTCAAATCTAATGAAATGTTCTCTGGCATTGCCGAATGTTTATGTCGATGAAAGTTTATAAGTTTAGCGAATGCCTCGTGTACTTTATATAATTAAAGAAAAACAACTTTTATTATCAATTTCATATCTCCTTCTAAAATAAGGAAATTTCATATATACCCAAATATGTTTTAAAATTGTACATTATGCATTTAATTATTACACTTTAGGTATATATTAAATTAATCATAAAAATAGGGTGATATATGAAATTAATCAAATTTTTATTATTACTATTAATATAACTATTGTTGTTGTTTCACTATCACAATAATTTCCATTATGACCGCACAGTTTTAATTAGGGTGAAGGCTGAATATACGTAACAAACTTTCTCAAATTTGCCGATATACATAACATACTTATTTTATTGTTAACATACGTAATATACTTTTAAATATTTACCAATGTACGTAATATTGTCATACTACCACTTATAAAAGTTACAGTTTTGATCCTTGTCGTTTGCGTTGACTTCCACCGTTAGTCCGTTGAAATTTTTTCACTTCGAAAAGTTACAGTAATGGTCCCTTGACTTTTACCGTAGTCCCTTGACATTTTTTCATCTAATACATATATATTTTATCCATTTTTATCTATTTTTGACTATTTTTTTTACGTTTTCATTCGCTTTCATACGCTTTCGTCCGTTTTTTTTTACGTTTTCATCGGGGTATAATCGTCGGTTCTCATACCAAAAGGACGAACGTGTCATTTACGCTTTGTCCTTTTTCTAACGTTCACGCTTTTATGCGTTTTATCCGTCTTTATCTGTTTTCATCTGCTTTTTACGTTTCATCCATTTTTACATTTTTCGCTCATTTTATACGTTTCGTGCATTTTGATACTTGGTTGTGACATTATTTCCATATTAATTGATACTGATTAGGTGGTAGACGGTTCCTCTAGAATTAGATTGGTATTCTCAACTGGTTGAGGTGACTACAATGTTTTCTAAAACCGAGCACAGAGACAAAACGAAGACTTGAGGGGATGCTTGTATTTTTTGTTAACCATATTTGTTAAATCTATTTATTATTGAGGTATATGTTTAAGTTGTTATTTGATTGCGTGGTGGTTCAATTTCCTTATCTTGATGTTGATTGTATAGATGTTGTTTGATAGATGGTTCATGACCCATAGGTTTGCTTAGCCTTGCCTGCATGAACTATTAATGAGAGGATAGACGAATCGCTTGCATCGAGTGCTTTAGGTGAATAGGATAGTGGCCTTTGCATTAATATCATACTAGCAGGGTACCCGCGCGATGCAGCGACAGGTATCCTGTGACTAAATTTTTCGGTGAACAAATGTTATTTTATTTTGCACGGCTGGATTTCAGATTTATGATTTGGAACCTTAATTAGATTGTAAATTGTGGTTAAATAGTTGTATATTTTAGTGAATGAGTGTTTTTAATAGTGTATTAATTGTATGTGTTGAATAGTATTTTTTTAGTTTTATTTGTGCTTTAAATACTTGTAAATTATGCTTATTATTTACTTTTATTTGCTTAAAAATCTATTCTTAGTTTATTCATGTGTGGAAGCTTAAATATATTGTACTTTGTGGTTAAAAAGTTGTATTTTTGGATGAATGAGTGTTTTCAATAGTATATTAATTGTATTATATGAGTAGTGTGTTTTTAGTTTTATGTGTGCTTTAGATACTTGTAAATAATGCTTATAAGATACTATGTGCTATAAATTCTATTTATTGTGGTCTTAAATAATAAATATAAGGGAAGTGTTTCCTCCATTATAAGTAGTATAGATATAGATAATGTATGTGGTGGTTTTGACATTTGTTGTTATACTTGATAATAATTGTTGGTTTGGGTTATTATGGTTAACTTATTCAAATGTTATTATTGGGTTGCTTATTTTTATAACTCGTTGTATTGCACTTAGCTTTAATTAGCTAAAACTTGTTTTCAAAAATAGTCTTTGTATTGGTGTGTGTAGGTGAAGAAAGAACCATTCTTGCTGAATAGTTAGGGAGTGAGAAAGGGTAGTCTTGTTGATTAACTTGAAACACGGAATATAGCCTTATAGTTTAATTAACATTTTAACTATTTAAACTATCTTTTATAAATGGTTATGTAACACCAGCTTGTGGGTTTGCACTTTATATCCATTACAACTTAATGGGTTGCAAACATTTTTAATCAAGACTCCTGTTGCTTATTTATCTAATTTGTGGTTTAATAAGTACTTTTTGAAAAGGTTATTTTCTGAAATTGGGGTGTTTCAATCGTCATCTGATGCATAGCAACCAAGCCCTAGGATCTCTCCAGGTTAGCTGGAACTAGACTTCTCATTTGCATCATCCAGATTAGTAGGCCTACTACTAGCGCAAGATGGAATAGATAAATTTTGAACTTTTTTATCCTCAACATCATCCAATGCATAGCGACCAAGCCCTGGGACATCTCCATGTGAGCGGGAACTAGACTTCCCATTTGCATCAGTTCCTTTAGTTTGGCCATAATTAGGAACTTTGTGGAAGACTAGGGAATTATAGTTGCTGATGATGATAATAATATCCTATCCCTTGAAACAACAGCCTTTGGCCCAACTACATAGTGACAATATGGAAAAAGTTAAGAGACATATCAAACATCATTACTTAGCAAAATTGTATTGGAGGTCATATTTTAACATGAAAAGCTTGTCACAAAAATGAAGAAAGAGTTAGTGACAACCTTTCAAAGTAGTAACGCATTGAAATTGCATCCAGTTTGTTGATTCGATCACTTTGAGTAGGTCTTTAGAACCAGTCATGGGATATCATCCGTATTTCTGTCTTGATGGCTTATCTCGTGTCTTTTAACGCACGTCCAATCGTTTGACATTTGTGATGGAGCGAGGTTGTTTTCAGCTCGCCAAAAGGCTCTTCAATCATTGAAGAGCCTTTGGTGAGCGTAAAACAACGCTGCTCGATCACATATGGCATATGTATATGACGTGCGTTTAAAGACACAGATAAGGCCATCAAGACAAGAAATGCGGATGATATCCTATAGATGCTTGGTTCTAAAGACCTACTCACAGTGATCGAATCAACAAACATGGATTCAATTCCAATGCGTTATACTTTGAAAGGTTTTCACTAACGAAAGTTTATAAGTTTACTATTTGCAAACATGGATCAAGGAAACACTTTCATTGTATTCTTTATTTTACTATTTGCATTTATCTTTCCTATAATTTTGTTATGCTAAATGCAAAGTTATAAACCTATTTTCACTATTTATAAACCTTCTACAAGTTTATGAAATGTTCCACAATAATATATGTATTGAATTACTAAGAAGGTTTCGTATATAAGACATTTTCATGTCGATATAGACTTCAAATCTAATGAAATGTTCTACGGCATTGCCGAATGTTTATGTCGATGAAAGTTTATAAGTTTGGCGAATGCCTCGTGTACTTTATATAATTAAAGAAAACAACTTTTATTATCAATTTCATATCTCCTTCTAAAATAAGGAAATTTCATATATACCCAAATATGTTTTAAAATTGTACATTATGCATTTAATTATTACACTTTAGGTATATATTAAATTAATCATAAAAATAGGGTGATATATGAAATTAATCAAATTTTTATTATTACTATTAATATAACTATTGTTGTTGTTTCACTATCACAATAATTTCCATTATGACCGCACAGTTTTAATTAGGGTGAAGGCTGAATATACGTAACAAACTTTCTCAAATTTACCGATATACATAACATACTTATTTTATTGTTAACATCGTAATATACTTTTAAATACTTACCAATGTACGTAATATTGTCATACTACCACTTATAAAAGTTACGCTTTGATCCTTGTCGTTTGCGTTGACTTCCACCGTTAGTCCGTTGAAATTTTTTCACTTCGAAAAGTTACAGTAATGGTCCCTTGACTTTTACCGTAGTCCCTTGACATTTTTTCATCTAATACATATATATTTTATCCATTTTTATCTATTTTTTTTACGTTTTCATCCGCTTTCGACCATTTTTTTTACGTTTTCATGAGGGTATAATCGTCAGTTCTCAGACCAAAAGGACGAACGTGTCATTTACGCTTTTGTCCTTTTTTCTAACGTTCTACGCTTTTGTACGTTTTTATCCGTCTTTATCTGTTTTCATCTGTTTTTTACGTTTTCATGCATTTTTTACATTTTCTGTTCTTTTTTATACGTTTTCGTGCATTTTGATACCTTTATGTCCGTTTTCTTACGTTTTTATCATTTTTTACGTTCTTGTCCGCTTTTATGTTTATAAAACCGATGAAAACATATAAAATGGACGAAACGATAAAATGAACAAAACGTTTAAAACGGATAAAACGATAAAATACAAAAAACGCATAAAACGGATAAAACGATAAAAACGGACGAAAACGTATTAAAATGGGTGAAAACGGATGAAAATGTAAGAAAAACGGACAAAAACATATAAAAACGGACAAAAACGCATAAAAACGGATAAAAACGTGTAAGACCGAATAAAAACGGATGCAAACGGACAAAATTTCATAAAAACAAATAAAAACGGATGAAAACAAATAAAAACGTATGAAAATGTATAAAAACGAACGAAAACATATAAAAATGGACGAAAACGTATAAGGACGGATATAAACGTATAAAAACGTAAGAAAAACCGAGGAAAGTGTATAAAAACGGATGAAAAAGTATAAAAATTAACAAAAACAGATAAAAACGGACAAAATATACATATACAGTAAAACCTCTATAAATTAATAGTGTTGGGACCGGGATATTTTATTAATTAAGCGAGATATTATTATATCGATAAATTAATAATTTATTAATTTAAAGAGGTTTTACGTATGGCCATTAAATTTTCAAGTCTAATATACTAGCTAGTTACAATATATACTCATTAGAGACAAAAAATAAATTTGTAAAACAAGGTCCGTTAACATTTTATTAATTCACATTCATACTTTATGAAAATAAAATTAACAATTTTTGTTGCAATACGAGAAGACAACATACGACTCTTTAGTGCAATAAGGAGATTTTAAGATAAACTCAATATAAATTTGAAGTTCAACAAAAAACAAGTGACTATGGATTATTTTTTACTAAACAATCTTAGAATTTTGAAGGATATCTCTCTCTCTCTCTCTCTCACACACACACACACATATATATATATATATATATATATATATATATATATATATATATATATATATATATATATATATATATATATATATATGGAATTTTAGTAATTATTAATTTATAGTTTAGATTGGGACTAATATATATACATTGGGGTTTCAAAAATTATTATCTTATTATTTTATCGATAGGGTCCAATTTGTCTTGGTCCCAAGTTGGGACTGGACAAATTATTAATTTTATCAGATTATTAATTTATCAGTATTAATTTATAGAGGTTTTCTTGTATCAAGTGAAAAATGTCAAGGGACTAACGGTAAAAGTCAACGCAAAAGTCAAGGGACCACATCAGAACTTTTTAAGTGAAAAAATGTCAAAGGACTAACTGTTAAAGTCAACGCAAACGACAAGGATCAAATTGTAACTTTATAAGTGGTAGTATGACAATATTACGTACATTGGTAAGTATTTAAAAGTATATTACGTATGTATACAATAAAATAAGTATATTACATATATCGCATATTTGAGAAAGTTTATACGATATTCACCTTCACCCTTTTAATTATTACTCAAGTTTAAGTTTCACACTCATCTCGCACGAAGTTTTAAAATCAACATTAATTCATGAACCGGCTACACTTTCATCTCGGACAAGAAATTCGAGCCTCGTTTGACCTAAAAAAAAAAAAAAAAAAAAAAACTTGAAGCCATTAATGCATGCTTCACTTCTCAAAAATTTTCACCCATTAATTCAAAAATGCTCATGACTTTTATGTTGATGTTACTAAAGGATGAAAATTTTACATTGAATTCAAATTTTGTATCATCATTTGAGTTTTACGGTGATCTTCCCTTATTATCAGTTACCATATGTTAGTATTTCATTCATAATGGTTAAAAGAGGTTTGATACTAAAATTATTAATAAGAATGGCTTGCAAAAATTACAAAAAAGCCACAAACATGAAACAAATACCTGCTTCAAAAGTACAAAAAACAAACATATCGAAAAGTGAAATAAAACGACAACTAATATAAGCCAACATAAGAAAACATTTAATCTTCATAGTCGCTAACGTTGTGGTCAACAAAATAATCATTGGTTATGTTATGTCCGGCTTTACGTAGTTGTTTGATTATTTCATCAGCCTTCTTTACCTTAGACATCATATGTTGTTTCAAGTGCCGTTATGATTCGACTTAATCTTGTCAAGTGCCGTTATAATATAACCATGCTTGATCTGTTTCAAATAATCCAAAAAAGTGGTAATCAAAATAAAGTTATATTACATAATTGAAAAAAAAATAATAATAATAATAATAATAAAAATGATAGACTGTATAATAAATGATTCAAAATGTAAAATCTTTGCATCAAAATTACGTACCCATGAAACGTTAGAATTGTAACTCATTAAAAATAGAGTTAGTTACATAAATGGTACATGTGATTTGTAGGATATCACAAATTTAGTCCTTAAATGTTTCTTTTTGCAGATTCTCTCCTTATGATTTTTACCCATTACAAGTTTAGTCCTTTGACCACTATTTCTGTTAGCTTAATTGTTAAAATCATGTGTAAATGATTCAAATGACAAATATACCCTATTTCCTTCTCATATTTATATATGGACAAAATTACACGGTTGGTCTATGTGGTTTGTTCGTATTGCAAGTTTGGTCCCTAAGTCATTTTAATTACCCCACATATACCTATTTTTGAAACGTTGCACTCTTTTAGTCCCTATTTTGATGGCCATTAGTGCAGTCCGTTAAGTATTTTGCGCTGTTAGTCCTTCGTTAATAAATTTTGCACCGTTAGTCCTTATTTTTAAAATATAGTTTTCCACGTTAGTCCTCCGTTAATAATAGTTATCGCCCGGTTTTTTACGCTTTTGTCCGTTTTGCTCGCTTTTTACGCCGTCCGTTTCTTTCCTTTTTATAGTTTTTGTCCGTTTTCTTACGTTTATCCGTTTTTCTTACGTTTTATCGGTTTCATCCATTTTGTCCGCTTTTCTAACATTTTCTTAAATTTTATCCGCTTTTTTACGTTTGTATGTTTTCTTTCGTTTTGCCCGTTTTCATCCGTTTTGTCCGTTGTTCTTAAGTTTTGTCCGTTTTAAAGACGTTTTTATCGGTTTCATCTGTTTTTGTCCGTTTTCTTTCGTTTTGTACTATTTCAACGTATTGAAAATTTTTCTAAAAAAAAAAAATGGAAAAAAATTTCAAAAAATTTTCCGAAAAAAATTATGAAAAAATATAAAAATTCAAATTTCAAAAAAATTTGAATAAAAATTTCAAAAAAATTTTGAATAAAAAAATATTTTCAAATATATATTTTTTAAATCTTAAAAAATTTTGATAATTTTTTTCAAAATTTTCAATATGTCGAAATACTTTTTGTTTCAAAACTTTTTTCAATCTTTTCAAATTTGGACATATTGTAAAAAAATCCAAAAAAATTAGAAAAATATTTCGAAAAAATATTGAAAAAATTAAAAATTTGAATAAAAATTTCAAAAAATTGAAAATTTTTATTCAAATTTTTTTGAAATTTGAAAATTTTTTATTTTTTTTATTTTTTTTTTTGGAAATATTTTTCCAATTTTTTTGGAAATTCTTTTCCAAATTTTTTTCTTTTGAAAAAGTTTCAATATGTTGAAATAGTACAACAACGAAATAAAACGGATAAAATGTAAGAAAACGGACAAAACGGATGAAACCGATAAAACGCATTTAAAACGGACAAAACGAAGAACAATGGACAAAACGGATGAAAACGGGCAAAACGAAAGAAAATGACAAAACGTAAGAAAATTTGACAAAATTTAAGAAAATGTTAGAAAACGGACAAAACGGATGAAACCGATAAAAACGTAAGAAAACGGACAAAACTATAAAAACGAAAGAAAACGGACTAAAACGAAAAACGGGGAAACGGATAAAAACGAACGAAACGGACAAAAACGAAAAATCGGGCGATAACTATTATTAACGGATGGACTAACGGAAAACTATATTTTAAAAATAAGGACTAACGGTGCAAAATTTATTAACGAATGATTAACAACGAAAACACTTAACGGACTGCACTAACGCCATCCAAATTAGGGACTAAAGAGTGCAACGCTTCAAAATAAGTATCTGGAGTAATTAAATGACTTAGTGACCAAACTGCAATACGAAAGAAACCACAAGGACCAACCGTGTAATTTTGTCTTATATATAATACCAAGTGAGATCCACCCACACCTATATCTTTTCAATTATTATTATTATTATTCAACAAATATATCATGGCCGCACTAATATTCACTGCACTTTTTTCGGTCACAGAAAAGAGTTTGTTTCAAAAAAAAAAAAAAAAAAAAAAAAAAAAATCCTAGCAAAATAATACTCATATACAATCAAAACAAATATACATTTACAAGTCAATCTCCATCATTTTCTTTATCTTCATAGAAATTTATAAAAAGATTAAGCTACAAATTATGCCCACACAACATTTTTGTTATCATCTTCTTCAGATAATTTATCACCATAATCCATTTAAACACACCTCCTAATTTCACAAGAAAAAGTTTGACCACAAGGACCAAGATAACATGAGAAAATAAAAAAGAGTAAATTACACTGCTCGTTTCGTGGTTTTGCGTTGACCGCGAGGTTCGTTCTTCGACTGAAAAAGTTGCAGACCGTCCGTCATTTCCAAACCCACCACAAGGACTAACGTGTAATTTACTCTTATTATTATAAAACTCAATTCAATTTCAAAGAACAAATCAATCACCATCTCATTTTCACCAACAAAACCCAATTCATTTTCTTCAAACTCTTTCAAACACACAAAAAAAAAACACAAGTCAAGCAAATCATCATCTTTAACTTTTCTTTACAAACCAAAATTATTATCATCATCTAAGAAAAAAAAATATAGCACAAAAAATCAACTCTTTACAAAAATCATTATCATCAACAAGAACCAAAAATCTACACAAACCCATTTCATGATTAGGAACAAAAAGCTAATACAAACCTAATAAATCGATTCTCTTAAACGGATAATCTCACCGAATCAATAATATTACCACAAATGAATCCCAATCAACTCGTGACCCCATCATTTTATACACTCGACTCGAAACGGACGCCACACAAACCAACACCCTACATGGGTTATGTTCAAACCGTTGCTTTTCTTTCTTTTCCTTACCAACACGCACCAACAACAAATCGCCAACCAAACAACCCTTTAATGATATAATCTTCACAAAACCCAAATGAAACACAATCAAGATTGAATCTTTATCCTCAAATGAGCGCTTAAACTAACCCCAAACACAACCTTTTTCTTTTATTTGACCGAATATGGATAGATCAAACTGACATGAGTTTTCTTTGATTTATCAAACAATGGAAGCTTGAATTTGACAATTAACACCTTGAATTACAAAACCCCTAACCTAATTTCAAAACGCTTTGATTCTATGAAACCTAATTTCAAATTTGAGTGAAGATGATGATGGAAAGCTCTCGTCGCTAGAAACCTTAAATAAGATTGAAAGAGCACTTCGCCAATCCTTTCTTAATCTCGAGTTGGATGAAACCCACTCTTGGCAATCGTCCTTTTCATCTCGAGCACGCCTTGCCATCTTGTGACTTTTCTTGAAAATGACAATTTGAAACAAGGAAGGATCGCTATGATATCTTTTTCCTTGCTTTTTGAGTCGACCCAAGAGATAGTGATAGATGATAAGGTGAATTTTGATTATCACTAAAAGGAGATGATGTATGTTTTAGATGGAAAGTGTGATAGAGATTACCAAGAAGAAGAATTTGAGGAGGTGGGTTCTTTTAGAAAGTAAAAAAAGATGAAAGGGATAGATAGGAAAAAAATGGGCGTGTGTGGTTTTGGGAATGGTCGGTTTTAATTTTATTTATTGGTATAATTATTATAGGTGTTGAAACGACGATTATACCCTCAGTTAACAAGACTTAACGATCGTTAGTGGGCCCGCTTGGATGGAGGGACTAACGTGCATAACGCTTCCCACTTAAGGACTGACGGTGCAACTTTTTTGGTCAAAGCGACGAAACTCGCAAATAACGCAAAACCACAAGGACGAACGGTGTAATTTACTCTAAAAAAATTTGACCAATAAGACATTTTGTTGGTTAGTTCAAAACAAAAATATTAACATTTTGTTGGTTGTTAAAATATAATATAATTGGACTTAATAGTTTCGTGTTTGTTTGTCACATAAAAATTGCAAATACTTTCGTGTTTGTTGTCACATAATTGACTTAATAGTCAAACTAATGTAAACGATGGTCAAAGCGACTAAACCTCAGAATGAGTCAAACCAAAAGGTAAGGATCCGCAAGAAACAAAGTCTATGGGCTAAATCCGTAATATCTGAGAAATCACATGCACCATTAATGTAATTAACTCTTAAAAATATGAAATTCTGGTAATACCTATTTTACCCTTGTAGCAAGAGGACACGTGTCTTATCAATGTTGTATCCTACACTTTTTAGTTTAACCAAGTACTGTATTTTATACTAGTAATAACTCATCCCTTTGTAATTCGTATAGCATTAGGATTCGTATTCCCAATTTTTATTCGCTATATATATATGCATGCATACGAAGTCTTACAGCAACAAAAAAAACATACCATTAGTCCATTCATCGATCATTCTTTTGGCTATTATAACTTAGAAGGTAACACTTTTACTTTGTTTACTTTAAATATTCAATATCATTGCTTAGTAATCATATAGGTTTACTAAACAGATATTCAGTTACGATCATGGATTTAAAGAGTACTTTAGAGCTAACGCTCACCTCGGCACGAAGTTTCAAGAACAACACTAATTCATCAGACTGCTATGCAGTCTGTTCCATCTCGGACAAGGAGGTACGAGCCTCACTCGACAAAACTGGAGCTTCAGAACCCATCAAATTCACAATGAGCGAGCCTGCAGGACAATTTCTGGTAATCAAGATTAAGGCGGTCAAGAACGATATGACTTTGGGTCAACTAAATGTGCCCGTTAAATACCTTTTGGAAGGTATCAGACAAGAAGGTAAAGAGACACAGTTTGTTACGTATCAAGTTAGTGGCAAGTCTAAAGAACGTGGATGGTCGCTCAGGTTTTCGTACAAGTTTGGCTGGAATTTTTCGAATGAAGACTATGTGGGCGTCGAAACGGTTTTCTATGGAGGGAATTATACAAAGTTTGAGTGTGATGGTTTTCCGACGTGCGGATACATGTATGATGTATTTTTGGTATGAATAGGCATTCGGAATCTGTTTTTTGATATTGTATTTGAACTGCTTGATTGTTTATCGTAACAGAAATTTATCGAACCACTCTGTTGCTAAGGTGCTTTATAAGTCGCACTTCATTCTTTGCATCAGACAATGGGTTATAAAGACCCGGAGGATGGTTAATGCATATAAATTAGGGCTCGGCTTTTATTGAAGCGGGTTCAGCAGCTACATATGATAAAAACAAATTTCGGTAAAGAAGGTGTTAATAATGACATTGAGATACTTAAAGATGATGAAAAAATTGAAATTATGATCTGAATTGACCCGTTTTTACATTGACGGGTTGAAATTGGTCCCTCTTATTTCACATTAGACACCCCTAAAAGGTACTGTAAAAGAATCTTCAAGTCAAATCAGCACCGCAAAATACACGGAGGTGTTAATAATGACATTGAGATACTTAAAGATGATGAAAAAATTGAAATTATGATCTGAATTGACCCGTTTTTACATTGACGGGTTGAAATTGGTCCCTCTTATTTCACATTAGACACCCCTAAAAGGTACTGTAAAAGAATCTTCAAGTCAAATCAGCACCGCAAAATACACGAAAAAAAGTAGTAAAAATAAATGAAGTACCAAATTGCATAGGAAATTTCACAGAGCAAGATGCGTTTATGAAGAGTTAAAAGTCAAAATTTGGCAACATACCAGATGCACATCACTATACTAGGAGTCCACATCGGGATGACATTTTCTATAAACTGAAATAATGCACTCATACGATCACATGAGGCGCTTAGTCGGTACACATATAAGCCATATGTAGTGAACATTTGCATCCTCTTATAAGAAAACGAGCTTAACTTACTAATGAGCAAACAAAATTACTCATCTTGCTGGAGGTGGAGGCACCTGAGACTTCGCCATTCCTATCCATGTGATAATCCCGACAGCAAGAATTACCCACCCACAAATATCATACGTAAGATCACTGCTCTTTTTCTTCGCAGAGCTCTAAAACACAAAAGAGTCAAGCGTTAGGGAAGCCTCTACCAGGCATAAATACAAAATACCTAATCACATAATGACAGATCTCATATATATACTACAGTGTCTACTTGAAGATGCATAACCAAAACAAAATAAAATATGCCTAACCGTAGCACTTGAAGATGCAGCAGGTCCTCCACCCAATGTCTGTTGAACTTGACCAAGTCCACCTTGTGCGTGAATATCCTTATGCAACTCAGGGGCCTACAATATTGGAAAAAAGTTTAGCAAACTTTGTAAAGTACTCCCTATAATTATATTACAATATGATTTTTGTATAGAATCCATTGCCATATCAGCAACCTGCCATTGCATTTGTGCATAAATACACCTCTAACTAGGGGTATCAAAAGAGTCGAGCCCATCCGAACCAGACTAAGCCTATTCGGGTCGGGTTACTCGGGTCAATACTTTAATTTGGGCTATTCGGGTCAACCCGAGTGACCTGAATGCTAAATTGGGTCTGGTATCGGGTTGAAAATGTTTGGCTAACTCGGGTTCGGGTCAACCCGATTGACCCAAATAAGGGCTTTCATTTTTTTTAATATAATTTTTATAAATTATCTATTTAAACTAGTACAAATAGGCAATTTTATTACCATTTTACTCATATTCGTGTTGACCCGAACCTGAATAAACCCGACCTGAGTGGACCCGAACCCGACTAACCCGAGTTCAAATAGGGTCAGGTTCAGGTATGTTATTTTCTGCCTCGACCCAAATTGACCCAAACCCGACCAACCCGATTAACACACCTACCTCTAACCAAACTTGTCGTACACTTCATCACTTACAAAATAAGTGTCCAACAATAGGAAGATACTTACTGGTTATTGGGCACTTATCCGCTTCAACTTTTTTATAATTGTTTTGGTATCAAACTCTTAAAGTACAATTCTAAACACAAAAATTCTTTCGGAAAAATAATAATTTGTCATTTCCAGAATTCGAAACAGAAATCCAAAGCCCAAGCTATTAATAATATTGCTGTCAGAAAGGACTTGGCTTTGTTGAGTAACCAACTTTGCTAAACTACCTGAACATGAAATTCCTATTTTCCACTCTTGGTATATAAACTGAATTTGAAAGAAGGAAGAATTTCATATATCACCCTAAAAATCTCCTTAATTTCATATATACCCAATCCATGCTTTATATATCACAAATACCCAATCTCATCTATTACTCAACTTAAGACCATTATACCCTTAGATTATACTGGCGCCAAAACTCACTTTGCCAATGTTTATCAAAACCCTTCTCACCCATTGATAACTATCTCACTCCTTACTGTATTTGGTCCAAATTGCTTCATGATTACTTGAATTATTTACTTTGTTTCTCACACATGTATTGGAAGCATGGAGTCTTCTAATCTCGTCAGTTGGAGTTCATTGGGGTTGTGGTTGGGCTTACACCCTATAGTACGTTGACAGCTACATGTTATTGACCAAATGACTCATAAAAATATATGAATGGGTCTCTTTTGGTTTTTTATTAGCAAGAGAATGAGATGAAAATTCTTAAATTGATACATGGAAAAAAACAAACATTAGCGCGATTTGACTACTAGAATGAATCGAGGACGAAGAAAGTTATTTTTTTCTTTGGAATTTAATGGTTTGAACACATTAAGTAAAGGTAAATAAAATGAGTGTATATGGTCTTTTAGTTTAGCACATCTTGTGGTTTTGTCGAGTAATTTAACTAGTGGAAATCATTAAGGGCAAAATGGTCTTAACGAAATATGATTTTAATAAAATAAGTTAAATTGGGGAAATATGAAATTTAGAATGTGTTTTTGGGTATATATGATATTTATTAGATTAGTTGGGTATATATGATATTAGTTGTGTTTTTAAGGGGATATATGAAATTCACCCTTGAAAGAATGTAAGCAATAAATAATTTTTTGTGATCTGCAAAACGTACTTATTTTTCGATTTTTTTTGGTCAAATGATGTAATCTCTCAATCTCCCCCCATCTGATAACTTATCTCTCTCATAAACCTTACATTTCGGTTTTAAATGTCTTAAAAGGGCTTAACCAATTACCAGCCCATTCCAACTTCCCTAATGAATCCATGAATTATGACCCACGACTACTAAATCCAACTTCCAATATGGACCTCAGTTATTCTAACGATGCATCGAAAGATGAATTAGAAATATTACTCACTTTAACAAACACCTAAAAATTAGAACAAATGTAAACGTTTGACTTTTTTTTATCTCAAAAACCAGTGTTTCTTTGTTTCATGAAATCCACACTATCTTCTAAAGATGAACAATATGTAACACGCAGATTCTATACTTCACATTTTAGTTCCAACGTTTCTTATTAACGTTTATGTAGTTATCAAGATTTTTATCAGTTTTCTCATGATAAGTACTCAATTTTGATGATATTATATCATTTATAAGATTGCTTATAACTCAGTTGAATTGGATAATCTCGTATACAAATTTTCAGATACAGAGCGTGAAATGTACCTTAGCACAGGCAGCCAAAGATTGGAGATAATGCTCACTCTCTGGACTCTGAAACAATATATTTCATCACAAACAATCACAACTTAAAATTGATTAGTATGCAGAAATAAAATTCAGCTTTTGAGCCTTATATGCACAAGCAAAGGAATTATACCTCATCCACAGCCCTTTCAAAACATTGGAATGCCTCGTCAAACAGAATCTTAGCTTCGTCATAGTTACTGTTTAGAAATGCATTGGCAGTGTAAGCATTTCCTAAGCACCAACGAGCCTCGTGCTTTGCAGGGTTGATAGACAACGCCTCTTCTAGCTTTGACACAGCCTCTGCATTTCGTTTAATCATTGTGAGCCAAACATAAAAGATATAAAAATGATGTCTTCTACACGAAGATTAAATAAGCATAGGCAAACTGTAGCTATACCTCTAAGCATCTTCCTTGACTCTTCCATAGTTCCATATTGCGATAGTTCCAGCAGTGCTCCACCCCACCTTGTTAAATTCTGTAATGAAATAATAATGTAATTTCTTGTCTCTAAGGACGTCCCAATGTTTGACTTTTTTAAAAAACAGGAATATGTGATGATCGTCACTTGTGGTTAGACTTTGAAAACGGCTACCTATTAAAAATTATTTCATAACTTCATAATGAATCGATTCCATATGTATCCATTGAAATTAAGGGGGTGTTTGCTTAAGCTTATGTTTGGGCTTATGAGATTATTCGACTCAGCTTATTATTCATAACCCATTTTTTCAACTTATTTTTTACTTATGAGCTTATACAGACTTAGAGATGGGAAATAAGCTCAATGAGGTGGAAAAAAAGGTCTTATGAAATATAAGAGAACCAAATAAGTTCATAAGCCCAAAACTAAGCTTAAACAAACTCCCCAAAATGATAAGTTATATATGTAATACATTTACTTTTTAGTAAAACAACCAATGCAGTGATGCAATTTGTTATGAACCAATGCTATATGCTTGTTGACTCTTGTCGACTATTTCAAATAAGTATAATTCGCTATAGATTGATGCTCTGTACTTATTGACACAGCGATTACTTTTCTCCGTAAGTGATATAGTTCTAAATGAAATGATCTACATGTATAAATGGTTATGATTTAATGCTATATTGTACTTGTCGGTCCAATGACTCTCAAGGGGTGTTTGTTTTAGCTTATATGTGGGCTTATGATGCTTATATTTTCCGGCTTATTTTGAGGCTTATGATCTTATATAAACCGAAATGAGATAAGCTCATAAGCCCACATATAAGCTTAAACAAACACCCCCTTAATGTAAATAAGTACTTATCACTTAGAGCTATCAAATACACATAAAAACTAACCAATCAGTGTCAATAACAACATGTGGCATGTATACACAACAAATAACACAGAATCCTTAGATCGTTCCACTAAAAACTAAACCAGTTACCGATAAAACCACTCGATAAGTGTCAATATTACATATAACATCAAGTCATAAAAATTGCACAAAAACACAAATCCTTACAGATACAAGAAATACACATAACATAGTTCCTAACTACAGATAAAACTAACCAAACCAAACTAATTTTTGCTTTTATTCATATATGATTTAGTTCTTATTAAAACAATCTATGTACAGGTGTAAGTGGTTATGAATTGATGCTGTGTGTAGGTACATGGCATAACCGCGAAGGACAAGTCTTTAATTCAAATGTACGCGGCCTAACCGAGATATCCCCGTGACTGATTCTGACCCTTTCCTTGGCCACACCAAATGTGTACCAAGTGAGATTAGAGCCATGTACCTCTTTTGAGTAACTAAATCGTTCCACTTTAAACTATCAATCAATTACAGACAAAAACTAATCATTCAATGTCGATAACTACATAGCTACAAATTACACAAGTAACTAGATCAAATAATTTGGAACTATCAATCACATATAAACCGAACCTACTCACAAGAGGTCTAAGGAGGTGTTTGTTTAAGCGTACTTATAGCTTATGAGACTATCTGTTTTCGGCTTATAGTTCATAAGCTCAACTTTTTCTGCTTATTATAAAACTTGTGGGCAACTTAGGGGGTTTTTGTTTAAGCTTATTTTCGTTGACTTACAAACTTATGAGATTCAGCTTATATTTCATAAGCTCAAATTTTCAGGCTTATTTTAAAACCTATGGGTTCACATAAACTTACTATAATCATAGTAAGTTTATATAAATCTCAAAATAAGCCGGAAAAATTGAGCTAATAAAATATAATGCGAATCACATAAGCTCGTAAGCCCATAAATAAGCTTAAACAAACACCCCCTAAGTTGCCCACAAGTTTTAAAATAAGCCAAAAAAGTTGAGCTTATGAAATACAAAACAGATAGGCTCATAAGCCATAAATAAGCTTAATCAAACACCCCCTATTATAGGCCCATAAGTCCCAAAATGAAGCCAAAAATTGGGACTTAAAACATAAGGCGAAATCGCATAAGCTCGTAAGCCCACAAATAAGCTTAAACAAACACCCCCTATTATAAGCCCACAAATCCCAAAATTAAGCCAAAAAATGAAATTTATAAAACATAAGGCGAAATCACATAAGCTCGTAAACCCATAAATAAACTTAAACAAATACTCCCTAAATTTAAGCTTATATGTGGGCTTATAAGCTTATTTGTTTTTCGTCTTATATTTCATAAGCCTCAATTTTCCAGCTTATTTTGAGACTTGTGGGCTTATTATTATATAAGTTTATCATGATATGATAAACTTATATGAGCCCACAAGTCTCAAAATAAGCGGGAAAATTTGGGCTTATGAAATATAAGGCGAAATCAAATAAGCTCATAAGCACACATATAAGCTTAAACAAAACACCCCCTAAAAAGATTGGAACCCAATATAAAAAACCAATCAATGAATCAATTACTAGATATAAAATCAACTGACAATAACATAGATCGAAGAAATGGGGTTATAACTTACATCAACATCAGTTGGGTTTTTAAGGTACTCTCCTTCAGCAGTCATACGAGCCTGTTCAAACAGCATGATTCTCTCCAGTTCTGGTACATTCATCATATCCATTTTTCTTCTTCTTTTTCTTTTCTATTGGAAATGTTTTCTTGATTTCTAGGGTTTATGAAAGAGGGAGGACAGACTGAAAGAGTAAACTTCATAAACCATCCCTGTGGTTTGTCAAATTCGACACTAATCGTCTTTGTCAGAAACTATCGGCAAGTATCGCTTCGAGAGGTCAAATGTGAAATGTAGCAGATTAATCATCCCCGAAGCGATGATTGTGCTAGACATTCGATTTTAACGATAGTGCCGATAGTTCGACAAAGATGATATGTCGACCACAAACCACGCGATGGTTTGCCAAAAGATAGAAAACTTTAAAACTATCCTCGCGGTTTGTGAAATTCGACACTAATCGTCTTTGTCAGAAACTATCGGCAACTATCGTTCTTGAGAGGTTAAATGTGAAATGTGTGGCATTAATCATCCCTACGGGATGATTGTTGCTAGACATTTGACCTCTTAAGAACGATACTTGCTGATAGTTTCTGACAAGGACGATTAGTGTCGAATTTCACAAACCATAAGGACGGTTTGCCAAAAGAGAGAAAACTTCAAAAATTATCCTTGTGGTTTGCTAAATTTGACATTAATCGTCCTTGTCAGAAACTATTGGCAAGTATCGTTTTCGAGAGGTCAAATGTGAAATGTGTGGCGCAAATCATCCCTAAAGGGATGATTGTTGCTAGACATTTGACTAGGAACTGAGCCGATCCGCTCAATCCGAAACCGTAAAAATCGATAACCGAAGAAACCGAAACCGAGAAAAGTCGAAACCAGAAAAACCTGCTTAACACGGTTCAGTTTCGGTTTTAACTTTTAGTTATCCGTGATTACCCGAACCTAACCGTGTATAATATACATGTAGATTCCAACAAACCATTCATAAAAATGTACAAGTATTAACTATATTATTGCACTACTTTTATCGTATAACATTTTTTTTACTTACCTAATGTGATCATTTACTAATGTCCATAGATTACATATGATTAAAGTGATCGTAACCTATAAAAGTCAAATAAATAGTATTAGTTATTTTGTTACATATGATAATTTGAATGTATTTATTGCGACAAAACAACTTTACAATGACTCTAATCTCTTCAATATTATTTAATTTTACTACAATGATGTATTACGTTCTAATTTTGGTTATTGTTCGTCCGATTTGATTCAATGAGTTTTTAAATGGTTAATTGCGACCGAACCGCTGGTACCCGATATCCGTTACCCGCCTTAGTACGGTTCGCTTCGGATATAAAATGAACATCGCTTGGTTTTTAAGGTACTCTCCTTCAAGAAATATACGAGCTCTGTTCAAACAAAGATGATTCTCTCAGCCTGTACATTCATCATATCCATTTTTCTTCTTCTTTTCTTTCTATTGGAAATGTTTTCTTGATTTCTGTGGTTTATCAAGTACAAGGCAAACTGCTTTTTCTTTTTCCTTTTTCAGTTTATAGAATAACAAAAAGTCAAAAAGAGTAAACTTCATAAACCATCCTTGTGGTTTGTCAAATTCGGCACTTATCGTCTCTGTCAGAAACTATTGGCAAGTATCGTTTCTGAGAGGTCAAATGTGAAATGTTTGGCGTTAATCATCTCTACGGGATGATTTTTGCTAGACATTTGACCTCTCAAGAACGATACTTGCCGATAGTTTCTGACAAGGACGATTAGTGTCGAATTTTACCAACCACAAGGATGGTTTGCTAAAAGAGAGAAAACTTCAAAAACTATCCTTGTGGTTTGCCAAATTTTGACAATAATCATCTTAGTCAGAAACTATTGGCAAATAACGTTTTTGAGAGGTCAAATGTAGAATGTGTGGCATTAATCATCCCTGAAGGGATGATTGTTGCTAGACATTTGACCTCTTAATAACGATACTTGCGATAGTTTTTGACAGGGATGATTAGTGTCGAATTTGGCAAACCACAAGGATGGTTTTTGTTGTTTACTCTAATGAAAATATTCATTGGACAAAAAAAATGGTAAAGACCATCATGATATCGCCTAGCCTAGTAGTAATAATACACTTCACTTTCTCACAAGAGATCAATAGTTTAAAACTCACTAGGTATATATTTGGGAGTAGTCAGAAACGGTCATGAGGATATCGTGGTTAGGTCGCATATATTTGAGTCAAAGACTCGTCTTCCCCAAATAATCGAGCAATGAAAACCACATCCGTTTACATATTTTGCTATTTTCAAAGTTTTATAAGGTAAGTTGTGTCTTAAGTTTCATAAAAGACTAGTATACTAATCTTGTCACGTGAAAAAATTTATTAGTTAAGAAAAAGCTAAAAAATAATCAATAGAAAACTTGATTATCTAAATAACTCGAACGATCTTGCAATTGTGAATTGTTTATGGTAATTTTCAATATAACCAAAACGCATGTGTTTTACTACTCAATGAATAGTAAATTGAGAGAAAAAAAGTGCAAAAATAGTCCATGCGGTGTATATACGATTACACAAGAAGTTATAAAAAAAAGGGCAAAAATCCTCCTCAAGGTTAGATGTCTATACAAAAACATCCCTTTAGTTAAATTTGATAGAAGTGATAATCGAGGCGTGTTCGGGTTGACTTATTCGAGTTTGCGTCTTGGCGGGTTAGTATATCCTTTACCCAAACACGACCCGTTTATTAACCATGTCAAGAAACTCAACCTTAACCCAGACATACATAACATGTGCAACTCGTTAATGACCCGTTTAACATGTTTAAGTAAACAGATCAAGCGGTAAAGAAGGTTGATGGTTTGTCAATTAAACAATTTTAAATCAAAAATATATGTAACATACAAATAACTACACAATAATTTCAATGATAAGAGTTATAATCATAATTCATTGTATTAGTAAGTACATAACAAAATGCATTTAATCAAAATTCAACATAAAATCAAAGTTTACTTAAACTGGTTCACGGGTTGACATGTTTAATACTTATTCAACCCAAACGCGTCAGGTTAATTAAACGGGTTAGATCGAGTTGACATGTTTGTGAAAAACATGTTATCCTCAACCCAAACCTGTTTAACTTCATGTCGAGTTCATATCATTTATCGTGTCGTGTCGAGAATTGTCACCCCTAAAATTTGATGACTGGTTTTGCAACAAAATTTTACATAAATAGTACATGTTAATGTATCTCACTTTCATAAACCATCCTTAAGTGCAAAGTTGCATAAATAGTCCCTGTTAGTAACCGCATTTTACAAAATCGGTCTATGAGTTAAAAATTTAATACTCTTTTTTGCCTGTTTTATTAATTCTTACATAAGACTTTTAACTTTATGTAATTTGAAGTTAATTAGTTTCAAGTATAAGTAGATTACCAAGTTTCTTTTGCTGTTTTTTTAAAGTAAACTTATAGTAATGTATTTGATTAACAGTTTAATATTCTTTTTTTATTACTTATAAATTACGTGAGTGATAAGGATTTAAACGACACTTTTAAGAGGTCATTTAAGCACTTAATCGCCCATTTTTATATCCGCTATCGCTTAATTTCTTTCTTTTCACTTTTAGGTCTCTTGAAGGCAAAATCTTGGAATGATACTTATTTGGACGAAAAGGCGTGAATATGTGAAAAATGGCTAAAGTCAAGATCAAGACACTGAGTCAGCCGAAAATGCACCGCGGCGCCCCACACAAAGCGGCGACGTGTCCCTATATTTGTGACGACTCAGAGTGAAATTGTTATTTTACACCGACGGCGCGACTTTGAAAGTAGGGCGTCACGAAGACTTTTCTCCTCGCATCGCCTAGATCCGCACTCGACGACGTGATGATCAAGACCGATGGCGCCACAACCACAACGCGACGCCGTCCCAAGGTTGACTCGCCAAGACAAAACCCTAATGGCGGGTGATCCGACGGCGCCACAATTAAATGGTGACACCGTCGCAGTTCTAACTCTATATATAGAATTCGTTTTCGACTTTTAGCCAGTAGACTTGTGAGTAAAACCTAAAATGATTTTAGTCCGCTCGACGATGATTTTAGGTTCTAATACCCTATTTTACTGAGATAAGTTATTTATTCCATTGATTTCATTATGTCTTCAATTGAATGTGCATATGTTTCGCATGTTTAACATGTCCCGCTAATTTACTTGTGTGTTTGCTTAGATCTATGAAACCTAGTTATTGAATATTGATTGGTTGTCTCTTATCTTAATTGTAATTGGCTTAGGAGTGCTTAAAGCCATCGTTGTGTTTTTAATGCTTGATTAATCTTTGTTGAATATTAGTTTATAGTTACTAGTGAAAATGTAGGCTAAACATCCAAAGATAACCTTAGTGTTAAGTTTATGAATCATAGAGATTTCGTAGTCATTAACCTTAGGTAGCTTCAAAGAGTTAGGGATAAAAGCACACCCTACGACCTTAGAAAACACAACGCGTTAAGAATAAGAACGTGACAATTCAACCACCAATAAAAGATAACTAGGGAGTAATAGTATCTAGGTAAACACATCTTTAATCATCATACGAGCACACTTCAATAGACATAGACTACCCTTAGCTTAGAAAATTAGATAAGTAGAGTAATCGGTAGAAGTACCACCCCCCAAATCCAAACCCCGAGATCGTACCTTTAATTTTCTAAAAAATATAAAAAAAAAAGGTAAAAAATAATATTTCTCAACCCCAACCTTAGCGTAGTAATTTCTCACTAGCATTCCTATTCCCTGTAGAACGATATCAATGCAACAAATTACCCTAATACTACACTACAACGATTAGATTCACCGCTTGTGTGGTTGAAAACTTTCAAAGAAAATGAAGTTTCCTTTGACTCGAACGCGTTGTACGCTGTATCGATGAGTCACTTTATTTTGCTTACCCAAAAATCCATACTTACTATGGGACAAATTCTCACAATTCATTTAGTTTGATCTAACGCGGATTAACCTAAGATTTAAAGGTAAACCTAAGTCCATATTTTTTTCCTTGCCTTTTATCTTTCTTTTATTCACATATTCTTTTGTCTTTCTTTAAATTCATGCTTTTTTTTAATTTCACATTTTTATCCGTTAATCGCTTTTTTCGCTTACACGTTTCCTTTTTCATACGCTTTTTCCATTTTCATACATTTTACCGCTTTCATATGTTTCGTCCGTTTTACATTTTCGTCCGCTTTCATCGCTTTTCTTCGTTTCATCCATTTTCATACGCTTATCCATTTTCAAATGTGTTTTACGCTTTCATATGTTTTCGTCCGTTTTATACGTATTCATCCATTTTCACGCCGTCCGCTTTCACGCTTTCACACGCTTCGACTATCATAAGTGATTTTCGCGGATATTCGAATATCACTTGTGATTTTCAGAAAGTCACTTTGTGATATTCAGAAATCCCTTTGTGATATTCAGAATATCACTTTGTGATATTTTGAATATCACTTATGATTTTCTGGATATCACTTTATGGTATTCTGAATATCACTTGTGATTTTCATTTTACAAAACATTAGTTGAAAATCACTTGCAATATTTAGAAAATCACTTGTGATATTCTACAGAATATCACAAGTGATTTTCTGAATATTACAGAATATTACTTGTGATCATCTGAATATCACAGAATATCACTTGTGATATTCAAAATATCATTTATGATACTCAGAATATCACTTGTGATATTCTGATATCACTTGTGATATTCAGAAACATATGAAAAACGGTCGAAAACATTTATTAACGGACGAAAACGTATGAAAACGGACGAATATGTATGAACTCTTAACCAAAATTTGACCACTTTCTCTTTATACGTGGTAAATATAAACTTACATATTTTTATAAGTTTCAAAATAAGCTAATTAAGCTTGAGAAACATAAACCGAAATCACATAAGCTCATAAGCAAATAAAATAAAGTCAAACAAATACCCCAAAACTATGTAGCTGCTATTCAAATTATATATTTGTGATATTCTAAATATCACTTATGATTTTCTGAATATCACTTTGTGATATTATGAATATCACTTGTGATTTTCTGGATATCACTTTGTGATATTTTGAATATCAATTGTGATTTTCATGTTACAAAACATTAGTTGAAAATCACTTGTGATATTTAGAATATTACAAGCTATATTCTGAATATCACAGAATATCACTTGTGATATTCAAAAACGTTCGAAAACGGCCGAAAACATTTCAAAACGGACGAAAACGTATGAAAACGAACAAAAAATGTAAGAAAATGGACGAATATGTATGAAGACGTATGAAAGCATAAAAACAAGTATGAAAATGGACGAAAACGTATGAAAACCGACGAAAATGGACAAAAACGTATGAATAATGAACGAAAACGTAATAAAACGGGCGAAAAAGTATGAAAACGGACGAAAACGTAAGAAAATTGACGAATATGTATGAAAACGTAAAAACCAGTATGAAAACGGACGAAAACGTATGAAAACGGACGAAAATGGACGAAAACTTATGAATAATGAACGAAAACGTAAGAAACGATGAAAGCGAAGAAAACGCGAATTAAAAAAAAAAACGTGAATAACGAATAACGCTAATTAAAAAAAAAAAAACGTGAATTAAAAGGAAAAGACAAAAAAATATGAATAAAAATAAAGACAAAAGATAAGAAAAAATATGACTTGTGTTTATCTAATAAATCTTGGGTTAATCCCCACCATTGATTAAACTAGATGGATGGTGTGATTATTCCCCAGAAGACCAAAATAAAGCCGTAAGAAATGAAAATTCCTTCAAATTACGTAGTAATTGTATATGTTAAAACAATTTATTTAGTAAAACTACAATCGATTTAAACGAGATTTTGTATAACATTTATGTTATTCACGTAAAACCTGGCGTCTCCCAGTAAAGCGCGAGTGAAAAGTTCCTCGTTCATAAACATTGCAAAAATGTTTGTCTAAAGACTATTTTTGGAATCTTGTTAAGGTGGTTATTTAGAGCTATGTTACATCCACAAAAGAACCGCAAAAAAAGGTCCACAAAAATAAGGTGATATGTCATCTCATTTTTTATTTTTTTTTTATATTTCTTTATTGTTCTTTTGTAGATGTAGAATAGATGTAGAATAGCTCGATTATTTATTTGTGTTATGATTATTAAAATTTGGACATCTACAAATATCCACTTAACATTTTCCTTTGTCTTATTTTATTCAAAACTTAGAAATCTCATTATTGACTGTTTGATAACTTATCATAAGAGATAAGGATATTAAAGGGAGCTCAATTTTTACAAAGTCTAGAAAGAGAAAAAGATATGTATCATTTGATGAAAAATATTTATAGAAAACATTATAAGAAACAAAATAGTTAATTTGCATCTTCGAATTAGTATAATATTTGCGTTAAAGTCAAATTTTGACTTTAACTCTTGATAAACGTATCTTGTTGATACCTTGGGTACACAATTTAAATCGTATGTAGTGTAACATTTGCATCCTCTAATAAGAAAACGAGCTTAACATACTAATGAGCAAACAAAATTACTCTTCATGCTGGAGGTGGAGGAACCCGTTACTTCCTCAATCGTATCCATGTGAGAAGCCCGGCAGCAAGAATCACCCAGCCACACATATCATACTTTAGATTTGCAGTCTCCTAAACCACAAAAGCATCAAGCGTTTATAAGGATGCCTCTACCAGGCATAAACTTAAAATGTATGCCTATAATATAACTGCATAATGCTAGAAGCCAGTTTACTTTCTCGGAATTGATGTACGCAAAAGAAAATAGATGTCACGTATATACTACAGTCTACAGATTCTCTACTTAAGGCCAAAATAAAAAAAAGAAATATGTATAACCTTAGCATTTGGAGTCGCAGCAGGTCCTCCATGGATATCCCTGCGCAATGCATTTACCTGCAGTATCACATTTTATTGCAAAATATTTAGCAAACTTTAACATACACATTAAAAACTAAGAACAAATGCATTTCACTCAATCATCCAGTCCACAAGCCTTCTAAAGATGAAGAATATGTAACAACACATAGATTCTATGATCGATTATGACAGTTGAATCGGATATACGGTTTTGATACCTCACCGCCAAATGTGTACCATTGTCGATATTATGACATAAGAAACCTTAAGCGAGAAACATAGCGATACCATATATGGCACGAGATGCCAAAGATTAAGAGAAACATAGTGCTCAACATATGAAGTTTTATAGTAAGATACATGACCTAGAGCGACTAATAAGAAACTAGAACAAGAAACAAGCGACAAAGTGACAAGTATACCTTAGCACAGTCAGCCAAAGATCGGAGATAAATTTCATTCTCTGGACTCTGAAACAATACATTTCGTCACAAAAATTCACCACTTAGAACTGATTTGTATGCGGAAATAAAATTCAACTCTTGAGAAAGGAAATATACCTCATTAACAGCCTTTTGATAACATTGGAATGCCTCATGAAAGAGAAGCTTAGCTTCACCATTGTCTTTGGTTATAAATCCACAATAAATGTGGGCATTTCCTAAGCACCATAGGGCCTCGTGATTTGCAGGGTTACATGTCAATGCTTCCTCTAGTTTCGACACAGCCTCTACATTTTGTTTAACCATCGAGAACATAAAGCAAAAAGAGAAAAAAAAAATATCTCTTTTAGAAGAAGCTGCATTGTTTTGACGAGGTACGGGGACTAATAAACATAAACACACTGTAGCAATACCTCTAAGCATTTCCCTTGCCTCGTTAAGATTTCCATATTGGGATAGTTTCACTAGTGCTCCACCCCACCTTGTTAAATTCTGTAATGACATAACAATGTAACGTCTTTTCTCTAGGGTCCCGATGTTTGACTTTTTTGAAAAACAGGAAAATGTGGTAATCATCACTCGTAGTTAAAATTTGAACGACTACTTATGGAAAATCATGTCATGAAATCATTCATACATAGCCCTTATCTTGTTGAATCATGATTTTCAACTTCATGCAGTGTTGTAAAAATCGGCCTAGGCGGGTGTTTCCCTATCCGATCTAGAGTTCATCGGCCAAATTAGTCGGAAACGGGCAAAGTTTTATATCCTATTTTTTAACAATATTTTCCGAAATATGCTGGATTTTACAACTAAAACCCGCGAGTTTTGCATTAAGAGTCACCACGGTAAATCATGTACGTCAATACTAAAAACATCCAATTAAACAAAAGATATTCTTCGCCACAATTTTGTATGGGTACTATGGTAGTAATGATTTAAAGATGGAAAATAAGCTCAATAAGCCTGAAATTATGGTCTTATGAAATAAAAGGGGAACCAAATAAGCTCATAAACCCAAAGTTACGCTTAAACAAACACCTCCTAAATGATTAGTTTATATCTAACTAACCTAATATTTAGTGAAACCACCCATGTAGTTACATAATGCATTATGAATCAATGCTATGTGCTTCTTGACTTTTATCGACTATTTAACATGTGATCGATCTAGTTGTCGGTGATACAATCTAAGTCTTGTGTAATTCACTATGAATTGATGATATGTACGTAGAATATATTCACAACAACAGACCACACAATCCGGGGAAGGTGAATCTTAGACTAAGATGTACCCGGCCAAACCAAGGTATCTTCCTAACCACTTCCAACTATCTCGCATGCCACCCCCAATGCGTACCTAGTGAGAATTGAACTCCAAAACTCTTGTGAAGAGATAAGGTTCCTTAACCCTAAGCCTTTTCGTCGTTTCACTTAAAGCTATCATCAGTTACGGATGAAAACTAATCACTCTAGTAGTAAAAAGCTTGTGACTATCATCACTAAAATGTGAGAGTTCTCGTTTTCAATTCCTTCTACATTCTTACTACGTACGTACAAACAACCCTAAAAAAAAACGGTGTATATAATAAATGTAACAACTAGTAGAAACAATAACAATATATCCACTCGAGTGGCAAAGGCCTCTGACTATCATCACTATAATGCATGTAACTCCATGTAAACAATTGGACAAAAAACACAAATCCATAAAGACAAAGATGCTTACATCAGAATCAGTAGGGTTTTTAAGGTAGCCTCCTTCAGCAGTCATAAGAGTATCTTCGATGACCATAAGTCTCTCTAATTCAGGTTGATTAATATCCATTCTTTGTTTTTTAGGATGTTGAGGATTTTTTGTTAAGGTTTATATGAAGTAAATAGAGGGAGCTTGTCCTAAAGTACAAGACAACTCACGAAGTACAGTGATCTAAGTTTAGGGGCTCTTTGGGGATTTCTTAAAGTTTTTTTTTTTTTTTTTTTTTTTTTTGAAAATAAACATTGGACAAAATATGGTAAAGACTATCGTGATATTAGCCTACTTAGTAACACACTTTGAATTTCTCTCGAGAGTTTGAAACCTCACTAGGTGTATATTATGGAATAGTCGGGAACGGTTAAAAACGGTCTTGAGAGTACCCCGATTAGGAAATTACGTAAATCTGAATTCAAAGACTTGCTCTCTTCAAATAACCGGACTAAAAAAAGCCACATCCATTTATCTATTTACCATTTTCAAGGTGGTATATCAGTAAGTTGTGTCTAAAGTTTCGGAAAATACTAGAATACAAAATTTGCTACGTGAACATTTGAGATGATAAAAATGGTTAAAAAACAACCATAAAGGTATTAGTTAGGTTATGTACATCATGGAAGAAAAAACTCCGATGTCCCTTAAAAAAAAGTCACACAGATGTTTTATGGTAATTCATAAACATAGCAAAAATGTTTGGTCCAAATAATATTATTGAATCTTGTATAGTTGATTATCTTATTAATAACATCTAGGCATTTACAAACATCCTCTTACATTTTTTTAATTTATTTTACTAGCTTTGGAGTACTGCATTGCACTCGTAGGATTTTGACGTAAGCAAAAGAGTAATAATAAATAGACCTAACAACTAAACATACAACTATACAAGTATGTCTATTTCATACATAATTTGATAAGTGAAATACATTTATTTCTCTTTCCTCATATTCATTGATTAATTTTTAACTTTTACCAATTACATTTGTAGGTTTTTTTTTAGACTTATCAATTAGGCATACAAATTATTTGTCTTATTATATGTTATAATCTTGTACATGTACGAGGTTTTAAACTTCCGGTGCTGGAGGCTTTATTTGGTTTGAGCAAGAATGCGATGGTAGTTCAAATCTCGAAATTAGTGAGCCAAAGAGTCAAAAACTATGATTATGAAAAAATAAAAGTTAATTTAGTTTTATAACAACATTATATATAGTGTTTACTAAAAAAATTGCGTATATGGCTTATGTAATTTTTTACATATCTTGATATTTGTGCTTCAAATTGATATGTATACCTCATATGTCTGTGTTTAGTTACGATGACGACGACGACGATGATGATGATGATGCGCGTGTTGATAACTATATTTTTAGTAAAGTTTGTTTTGCAATAGCTAGAGGAATGGGATGGCTTCCCACTAATTTTTTGTAACCCTTTGATTTTCTAATAAAGTGATATTTTTATTTAAAAAATAAAAAATAAATAATAATAACAATAATAATAATAATAATAATAATAATAATAATAGAATTGTACATATATCTCTCCAAAACCTCAAAATTACATATATATCCAACACAAACTCATAATTACATATATATCCTTCTTAAATATTTTAAATATCATATCTAGCCAAATAATCAATTTTTACATCTTTAAAACAGAAAAATTTATAATAAACAATACATTTACCATTATACCCTTATTTTTCTTAATCTTCTATTAAGTGAGATACCAAACCACCTTGTTCTTGTATGATACTGTCACAAATATGTGTTGGTATAATGGAAAATTCAATGTTATTGTCAAAAAATCCATTTCATGTATCATAAACGACATAAAAATATAAAAAAAAAAAAAAAAAAAAAAAAAAAAAAACTCATAAATGTCATTTGAGTGCCCGTGTAAGCTTATTTCTTCAACTCCAATTACAACTTTGATCCTCAATATTGTAGGTGGGTTTTGGACAAGTATTAGTATGTGGGTTCAATTATAATATTTATAAATAAAAACTATATCAATTTTTCCAACAACAAACTATTATAATTGATGGTGGAAGCAATTATGTCGTACAGTGGGTTATGTATGTGGTCAAGAAGATGAGCAATGTAAGGGTATAATGGTAAATACATGGTTAGTTGTGAATTTTTGTGTTTTAAATATATAAAATTTAATTATTTGGATATATATGATATTTATAATGTTTAAGAAGGATATATATGTAATTTTGAGTTTGGGTTGGATATATATGTAATTTTGTGGTTTTGGAGGGATATATATGCAATTCTCCATAATAATAATAATAATAATAATAATAATAATAATAATAATAATTTTTCTAAGGATTATTTGTTAAATTTCTAAAACTACTAAACATTATAACAATTTAGAATTTTACGCTTAAGTCTATAAACTCAATTTAAAACGATTCAATTTTTAGAAATTGATACATATGCTAAAAAAAGAGTTGGATATAAAAACAAGTTTTTGATGTACAAAAAGGCAATTAACAAACAAATGCACTTTTTACGATTTTTTGACATCAAAACTATATAAATACGGGAAAACTTTACTGAGGAATTTTCATTTGCTTACTTTTATTTTGGTGCTTACCAAAGGAAAAATCACCACCATCTATCTAGATTAAACTAATGGTGGGGATTAACCTAAGATTTAATAGATAAACCTAAGTTCATTTTTTTTCGTCTTTTTATCTTCCTTTTTATTTATTTATTTTTTGTCTTTTCTTTAATTAATCTTTTTTTTTTTTTTTTTTTTTTTATAAATTCACGCTTTTTAAGTTTTTTCCCTAACTTCACGTTATTCAAGTTTTTTTTAATTTTTCGCTTTCATACGTTTTCGCTTTACACGCCGCCATTTTTCACACGCCGCCTTTTTCATACTTGTTTTACGCTTCATACGTTTGCTCATTTTCATACATATTCGCCCATTTTCACGCTTTTGTCCGCTTCATACGTTTTACCGCTTTCTAACGCTTTTATTCATTATTCATACGCCGTCCGCTTTCACACGTTTCCGCTTTCATACTCGCTTTACGCTTTCACGCTTTTCATCCGCTTTTCATACATATCCGCTTTCGCATGCGCTCGCTCGAGCTCAAGCCCATTTGACTTGTTGCCTGCTCGGGCTTAAATATTATTTATATTAATGACATTTACTGTAGGAAAATGGACAAATTGATATTCATATCGGTGATCAGATCCTGACGCCCAAGGAGTCTTTTAGATACCTAGGATCGATAATACATAAATCAAGGAGGATAGATGAGGACGTAACCCACCGAATTAGAGCGAGGTGGGCGAGATGGAGGGCGGCTTCAGGAGTCTTTTGCGACAGGAACATCCCATTTAAGTTAAAGAGAAAATTCTATAAGGTGGCGATTAGACTGGCTATCTTGTACGGCTTTGAATGTTGGCCCATATTAAAGGCACATGCTAATGTGGCAGAGGTAGCAGAACTAAGGATGCTAAGATGGACTTGTGGTAAAACCTTGTTGACATGATCCCGAACGGAGTTTTCGTGAGCAAAACTCGAGGTCGGAATATTGTTTCGAAAATGAGAGAAGGAAGGTCGAGTGGTTCTGACATGTCGTGAGGAGGACACAGTCAACGCCGCTAGAAGGGTCGAGCGCTTGATGTAGATGGCTCGGTAAGAGAAAGGCACCCAATATCAAAGGGAGGATAGACTTAAGCTCGACATGACTGAGCTTAGTTCGACCGAGGACATGATCTCGATAGGAAGGGTGGAGGATAGAATTAGGATTTGTGGGTAGTGGTGCTAGGTGCTTGACTAATTCATGGGTTCTCGTGCTAGGTACTGCTTTTAGCGCCCCTCGCCTCCTGCGTGTTTTGTTTGTAGCCTCTTTGCTTTGACGTAGTCTTAGGCCCCATGCGTGGCTCATGCGTTGTTCGTTGTTGTTCCATTAGCTTTGCCCGCTTTGTCTTGCTCCTCGCTTGGTTTTGGTGCTACGTGTTTTGCATTAGCTTTATGCCTCGTGCTTGCTTTGCTTTGCTCGTGTTGCCTCATTTTGTTGATCCGCTTTTGGAGTGCCTGGCTTTTGGTTTTATTTTGTTGCGCTTTGCTATTTGCTTATTTTCTGTGCTTGTGGGTGGTTCTTTTCCCGACGCCTATTTTCGGTTTGCTTGCTTTCTTTTACTATGTTTTTGCCTATTGTTTTGTCGATGCTATATCTATCCTTTCGACTAGCACACATGCACTTGCCGGAGGTCTCGCTGAGCGCCTCTACACGGGCCACTGGTGCAGGGTAGGATCCGTTTCACATTTTACCTCCCATACCCCCGCCTAGCGGATTGGGTTTGTTGTTGTTGTTGTTGTTGTGTTGTTGACATTTACCGTAGGAATTTGGTTGCATAATACGCTTGATAATTTGTATTTATTATGTTATAAGTGTTTTAATATCCGTCAGATTATCAGTATTTATCGATCGCTAATTAATCGACTATATTAAATAGCATTAATGGTGTTTTGTTTTTTTAATATGTGCATTAAAATGGTGTACGTTATGCTTTTGTATTGCACGTCTCGAAAATTATGTGCATTAACTTGTTGTAAATTATGCTTCTTTTCTTAATTATATGAACTACTAATTATAATAACATGTGTATTAACACTTATACACAATATATGAAAACATACCACCTCAATATTACCTAGTCCAACCCAAATTTCAATTCCAAGTTTCCAACCTAGTCAAAAAAAAAAAAAAAAAAAAAAAAAGATGAAAAAGTGTTGTCTTCTTCATTTTTTCTGAAGACACACGATAACATTAATCGGCAATATATATTTAAAAAGAAGATAAAAGAAAAATTAAAACAATATAAAACTTTTGTCGAACCATTTGCTCGTCGTCACTACGACGAGCTACCGACGACGCCCCACCGGCGGTGGGGTCGGTGTCACGGAGAGACGGCGAAGAGCCACATGGATATATGGCTACAATCGGCTTCTAACAAACTAAAATAAGGAGCCCAATAACCGTGTGTCGCCTCACTTAACTAATTAATCACCTTTATTTTTAAATTTAAATATCTTTAAATCGTTTTATTTTTTATGATCTAATTTCATCATATTTTTTAAAATTTTGTGCTCTTTGATTCAACATCCATTTTGATATATTTATACGAGTTTTTAGTTTTTACATTTTAGTAGGTTTATTTTATTTTTATTCAAATTTTTATAACTTGAACATTTATTTCAATCAATACAAACTTGATGTATCAAAATCATTTACTTTTGGGAGAGTGTTTGACTCGTAAGAGATTGTGAAGATCTTTATATGCGAGAATAATGATGTCAACACATACAACTAACATATATACATTTGGAGTATTGTGAAATGAATTCACTATAAGGAATTGCGAAGAGAGTTGGGTTAGCAATCCATTTACTATATTTATTATATAACTATATTTATCATCGCCGCTGTGCGCGGGTATCCAACTAGTACATTATAATGTAGTATAGATATAGATATAGATTATAATGTAGTATAGATATAGATATAGATGAGAACACACAGATATAGTGAACACGTATCTACGATGTTCAGCTCGTATCTACCATATGTAACACATGCCGAATACAAGTACGACAAGCAACATTTCAGTGTCCCAGATGAATATAAATATACAATCTTACCATTCCGACAAACCAATAAAAAACGGATAGAATTACCGGTCTCTATTTATACAACACAAACTAACAAATAACGCTTGACGCATGTAATACCCAACTTTTATAACCATAAGTCGCACTTCAGTTTTTGGCAAGGAATTTATACCGTCTTTATTAATACATTGGTTTTCCCTTCTGGATGGTCTCTGAGAAACACAGGAAAGAATTGAAGGACGGTTGTTCCATGTAGATTAGACAGCCGCTGTTTGAAGAAAGGACCGGATCCGTTGCAATAGTTCAGCTTTTACTGAAGCGGGAACAGCAGCTACATATAATGAAACAAGTTTTAGGAATAAAGGCGTTAATTATGAGACTGTGATACTTAAAGATGACAGAAAAATGAATTGATGAAATATGATCCAAATTGACCCGGTTTCACATAGATGGGTTGAAATTCGAGCCTCTAATTTCACATTACACAACCTTCGACTATAGTATGGATAAACTAGATGTAGCAGTAAATTGGCTAAAAAAGATGTATTTATCAATTACGCAGTGATGAAACAGTACATTCAATGGAAGTGAAACGCGGTACCTCTGCCCTTGGGGGTAATATGATGAACAAGATCATCAACAGTTACGTTATTCCTTCCTTTCTTCCTTGTAATTGATCTGTCAAAGGTATTTAATTGTCGTCACAACAGAGGAGCACAGATGCAACACGACATGATAAAAAAAAAAAAAAAAAAAAAACATCCGATATAAACCAACTAAAAAGAGAGTTTTTAGAGTCACAATCTCCTAATAAAAAGAAATCAAGTTTCACAGAGTCGGTTTGGTCGTTAATTATATATCAATCCTCACATTAACCAGTAAAAAAACCAAGTTTCACATTGAAGTGTTTAATTGGTCGTTCCGATTGTCCTATACAGATATTGCTATAAAATAAAATTCGGGGATGTGCCATCTAGGAGTTCCCTTATCATCGCTACTTATTATAACTTATTTGTCCATACTCGTCACTCACGATCATTGATACTAATATTAACAGAGAATGAGAAAGATGTAGAACCTGCAATGTGTCTTCATTTCATCTTTCCAGCCACACTCGATAAGTCTTTCCCTCAAAAGCTCCTTCAATCGTTCTTTCTCTCCGCTCTCAATTAACTAACACAATTAAACCAAACCATAAATACACAATACAAAGTGTCCTGATACACGAGTGAAGAATTAAGCAATCAAACTTCCAGTTTACGGGGTGTTTGGCCTCCTACTTAAAAAGTGACTGTGACATAAATGTGCTGCTTCTGAAGTTTCGATGATCATATATCAAGTTATTAAAATGTTCGTCAAACTTTGATAACCAAATATTTACATGTAAATTAACTGCAAAAATGCAAAATACATAGATAATCCTTTTTAGTTTAGTGCAGCTTCTCCTATGGGTTGTATGGGATTGCTACTTAGCTTAATGCACCTTATAACAGATAAGCAGTTCTGTAGGTGGTTGTGATAGCTTGTCCGGAAATACTGAAACAAGCGATTTTCAGTTATCAATTTGTTGATCCTTCAATTCCATGTACCCGTAAACAAAGGGTGTTCTGGATTTCATAACTTAAACTGCTTATCAGCTTATTTTGTTTTTCAGGCACAAATAAGAAAATCCTCACTTACCAATCTCCTTTTTTTGGGTGTTTGTTTAAGCTAATTTTGGGGCTTATGTTTGATAAGCCCATTTTTCTTTCTTATTTTCAGCTTATGGGTCTATCTTCCAAATTTAAGTCATAATATACTCATAAATAAATAAATAAATAAAAGGCTGGAAAAAAATAATGAGCCGAAATAACATAAGCTCCTAAGCCCCAAAAAAGCTTAAACAAACATCCCCTAAACTAACTATTCACTCTAAAATAAGCAAACCAACAATCTCAAAACTGCTTATCTACTTGATTTGGGTAACCATGGTTTCCAACCTTTTGGCCGACTAATCCACGGGATTTGTCAAAACGGGTAAAGCCCTCTCCTTTTGAGGAACCAATTAAAGTTGTTTGCACCTAGCAAGAATTGAACTTGCTTATCTACTTGACTCATCAAATAAACAATCCCAAACACCTTCATAATCAGAGAATCAAGTTAAAAGTGACAATCTTAATCACTTTCACCTTGACAAACAAAAACAGAACAATAGGCCTAATAATATAAGAAAAACAATATAATTTGAGTCTAAGTGGCGGTAGGCCCAAAGCCCGTGAATCAGTAGCCAAAATATCAGAAACCATTAAACTACTTATCTACCTTATTCATCTAACACATTGTTTGGATTAGCTTATTTTTGGGGCTTATGGGCTTACCTGAAGTTGGAAAAGCTCATAAGCTCACTTTTTTCGGCTTATGAGCTTGTCAAGTTGAGCTTATTCCACAAGCTCAACTTTATAAGCTGAAAAAAGTGGGCTTTGGAGCTTTTTTCAAATTCAAATAAGCCCATAAGCCCCAAAAATAAGCAAATCCAAACACTGTGTTAGATGAATAAGGTATATAAGTACTTTAATGGTTTCTGATACTTTGGCTGACTGATTTACGGGGTTTGGGCCTACCGCCACGCAGATTCAAATTAAGCTAATCCAAACACCCTCTAATACATATAAGCACTTCCAATAAGCAACATCATAATATCAATAACTTTAATCACTTCAACTTTTTTTAAAAAAGGGTCTTAATTAACATAAAAAAACAATATTAAAAAAGGGTTACTTTAATATTAACAATATAAAAAAAGTGGGCTTTGGAGCTTGTTTCAAATTCAAATAAGCCCATAAGCCCCAAAATAAGCTAATCCAAACACCCTCTAATACATATAACCACTTCCAATAAGCAATATCATACACTTTCAAATCATATAAAAAAAGGGTCTTAATTAACATAAGAAAGCAATAAAAAAAAGGGTTACTTTAAGTAAGATAAAAAAAACAATATAATTTGAGTCTGTGTGGCAGGCCCAAACCCCGTGAATAAGTCAACCAAACCAAATATCAGAAACCATTAAACTACTTATCTACCTTATTCATCTAACACAATGTTTGGATCAGCTTATTTTTGGGGCTTATGGGCTTATCTGAATTTTGAAAAGCTCATAAGCTCAGTTTTTATTTTTAAAGTTAAATTATTAATTTAAATCCAAAAAAAGCTAATCAGCCCATAAGCCCCAAAATAAGCTAATAAGCACAAAATATGAAAATATACAAATATGAATTTGGAAAAGCTCATAAGCTCACTTTTTTCAGCTTATGAGCTTGTCAAGTTGAGCTTATTCCACAAGCTCAGCATTATAAGCTGAAAAAAGTAGGCTTTGGAGCTTTTTCCAAATTCTTGGGCTTAATTAACATAAAAAAAACAATATAAAAAAAGGGTTACTTTAATATTCAAATAAGCCCATAAGCCCCAAGATAAGCTAATCCAAACACCCTCTAATACATATAACCACTTCCAATAAGCAATATCATACACTTTCAAGTTATATAAAAAAAAGGGTCTTAATTAAGATAAAAAAAACAATATAAAAAAAGGGTTACTTTAATATTCAAATAAGCCCATAAGCTAATCCAAACACCCTCTAATACATATAAGCACTTCCAATAAGCAATATCATACACTTTCAAATTATACAAAAAAAGGGTCTTAATTAACATAAAAAAACAATATAAAAAAAGGGTTACTTTAATATTCAAATAAGCCCATAAGCTAATCCAAACACCCTCTAATACATATAAGCACTTCCAATAAGCAATATCATACACTTTCAACTTTTTAAAAAAAAGGGTCTTAATTAAGATAAAAAAGCAATATAAAAAAAGGGTTAATTACTTTAATATTAATAACATCTTGAAGAGAAGGTTGTGGATCTTGATCATCATCTTCATCTGCATCTGGTGTTGGTGGTCTTTTAATTGATGCCCTCCTATAAATTAATCAAATCTTTATTATTTAGTTTCATACAATTACAATTAATTGAAATTATAGTTTGATTGATACTTACATTATTATTACTATTGTTGTTGTTGTTGTTGAAAGTTGAAACAGGTGAAAGTGAGTTGGTGGATGTTAGTACGAGATTAATGGCTCTGTTTATGGGAGCTTTTTTTGTTATTTAGGGAACTTAACATGAAATTTGACCAGAAACCTACACGAAAATTAATAGTGCCGCGCTCGCTAAATGATTCCGGTCGCGGGCCAGCTATCCGATCCGTTATTAAATAGGCTGCGCTTGCGTCAATAAAATAAGCGAAATAGACCATTGGTAAGAGCTTTCGGCCGGCCAATAGTACAGCGCTCAAATCTCTTCCACGACACTAAAGATTATTTCAGACCATCCCTCCACCGCAAACGCCGATTGACTGGTCGGTGAGGGCTTTTGGGAAAATCGCCTGGTTTAAAGCCCACCATCCCGATAAGACAACACCGGACAGCTTTCGTTCGTTCGGCGCGGGTCCTCTGGGAGGTCCGGTTAGATCCCAGGATCGATGGGACTGCGCGATCCCACCAATCTTCACCTTGGAAAATAAGCGGGTCGACTCATCAACCCGTTTAAGATTTTATTTCATAAACTCAAAATTAGTTATATTTTATTATGCGAGTTAAATGTGTTAAATGGGTTGACCCGACAACTTGTTTAACGTGTTTAACTCGTCTAATGTGCCAGCTTTTGTATATAAAAAGGGTTAAATGGGTCAACTTGAAACCCGCTTAACCTATTCAACCCGTTTAACATATTCAACTCGTGTAACCTATTTAACCCGCCAACCCAAGTATATATATGGGTTAAATAGGTTAGGTTCGGGTTATGTCTAAACAGGTTAGGGTTGACATAGCTGACCCGATGGTTTAAATGGGTCAGGTTTGGGTTAAGATTTTCTGACCCGCCAACCTGACAACCTGAACCCGTGAACCCGAACCCGAACCCGACCCAAATTGCCACACCTACCAAAATTATATAAAGTCCTAAGTTTCTTAAGTCATATGAAGGGGGTGTTTGTTTTGGCTTATATAGTCGGCTTATGGCCTATTTGGTTTTCGTTTATGTTTCATAACCTCACTTTTTGTGTCTTATTTTAAGATTTATTGTTTATATAAGCTTATCATGTCATCTGATAAGTTTATATAATCTCCTAAGTTTCAAAATAAGCTACAAAAAATGAGCTTATGAAACATAAGCCTAAAACCGCCCGCTATATAAGCTGAAACAAACACTCCCAAAACAAATTTTTGAAGGATTATTATATATTAAATTACTTAAATAACCTTCCTATATATCGTACAAAAGCTAATTTTACATTAATAAATTTTAGCTCGAACTAATGAACGGAACAACTTTATAAGAATTTAAGCTTCAGTCCCAACTGTAGCCCATTTCGCCAAACATATGACTATGTTTGGCACATGAGATTATTGAGATATTATACTTATTTTTTCAAAAATAAGTTGCCTAAAAAATAATATTTGTTTGGCAGACAGAACTTATAAGAGATTATTAAAAAAAAGAAAAAGAAAAAAAAGAAAATCTTCCATAATCTTTGAGCACCAACACAATGTATTCTTGTAGCTTATAAAAATAATCTCTTTTTATAATCTTTTTCAGCACCAACACAATGTATTTTTGCCAAACATACCCTATGTGTATTTATATAATTTTCGAGTTAAATAATAAATTTAACTTTAAAAATAAAAAGTGTTTTAGAACTAAAGATAGAGGTGTAGATGGAGATTGATAAACAGATTATAAAAATAAATTATTTATATAAGTTACATGAATTAGAATTTGATTTCAAGAGATTATAAAAGAAGACAATTTATTTATAATATGTTATAAGTTATGTTTAACCAAATAAAACATATATTTTAATTAGCTTATTTTTTCAAAAAAAATAAGCATAACCTCAATAATTTGGTGTGCCAAATACAAAC
The DNA here is from genome assembly GCA_022545495.1 of Chrysanthemum lavandulifolium. Lineage (NCBI taxonomy): Eukaryota > Viridiplantae > Streptophyta > Magnoliopsida > Asterales > Asteraceae > Chrysanthemum > Chrysanthemum lavandulifolium. Next base: position 14,939,337 of record CM040241.1, read on the forward strand.
TTAGTTACACCCAATATAATATCTTAACTTCCTCCAAGTTACAAACTCTGTACTCTTTCCTATATGCATAAATCAACTATCTACAAATAAGTACAATCAAATGGTAATAAACATATAAGTGAAGTTAAGTTTCAAATTAACACAAATGGTTGTGCTTTGCCAATGACTAGACCAAAGTCAAGGCGAAAATGGGCTCGAAAACCTTGAGACAGAAGAAGCTCTATCTTCTTTTAGATAGCGATCAAAGCGACTAGGAGGCAATTTCTTCGGTCCTTGAGATCCCTTTCCATCATTTACAATGGGTTTGTTTGAATTAGGTGATTTGGCATTGCCCGTTCCAAATTGTATGCCCGTAGGAACTCTTTTGAACCCTCCATTGACACTTTGGTCTAATCGCCGAGAGCTCGTGGTTGGTCTTGTCAACATTACACTCTCGTGCAATACCACAACTTTACTTTGTGCCAATTTCTTTTCCTACACAAACAGATTAACTGCTTTTGTTAAAGACAATGTCATGAACTATATGTTTTTGTTAGCAAAAGTCGTACGAACCCTTTGACGTCGCTGCTTATCTTCTTCTTTTTCGTGTCTTGAGATATTGTATTCTTGCATCAATGCTAGTAAAGGTACCTGCACAACTCAACATTACTTTTACTATGGAAAAACAAGTTTTAACTCGAAAAATAACTATTATGTACAACAGCGGCCATGATACTATGCGGTAACTATCTTAACAATACCTCGTCGTACAAAAACACTTTCTTCCTCTCTTCTTCCCAGCTCTTCGTTTTAGCAATCAATGATTCCACCAAAGCTGCATATTTACAGCATATTTATGCCACTTGTCTAGCAAGTCATATCACGCTTTCAAAATGAATTTTGATATTGGGTCAAATAGCAAGACCTGGTATTTTGTTGACCATCAAACGGGCACGTTCTGCACGTTTTAGATTCTTGTGTGCACCTCTACTAACCGTATACCTATTTTCGTCCTGAAGACAGAAGAGAATATATGTAAGTACACAAGCTACAAAGTACAAAGTCTATATACTAGTCTAAAAAGACTAACCATATTATACTCTTCTAGCCATCTTTCCTCATCTCGAGCCAAAGCCCATTTTTCGACCTTCTCCATAATCATTTTCCTGCTCAATGCTTCATCTTCGGCTCTCGCTATTTGTTCATCCATGCTCTTTAAAAGATCGGCATAGTCCATTTCCCCTATGGTACAATAATTCTGTTTTAGTCATGTTTACGGTTGGTTGATTTGACTTGAGTGTCTACTCAAGCTATATTGTGTACTAATGCTAAGGTGACACCCTTTTATATTCTAGAACTAGGAAGAATAACACATCAAAAGTCTTACCACGTTTTATCGAGCTAACAACATGTTCCATCTCTGATAGAGAAGGGACCTCCATATGCGATCGTCTACAAATCTCCTCAAGCTCAGTCCGCTTCTTTACAAGAAGTTCTTTCATTTTGCTTGCTTTCAGTTGATCCAATCGTTCGACTTCAGCCTCTGCCTATAGCAATTTGACAAGCGAGTTACTTCAATGAATGATATCTACTACCCTTTGATTACTTATAATGTAGTTAGATACAAACCTGCTCAATCATCGTGATGGCTAAGCTTCCAGGAGTGGATAGATTTGTCAAAGCTGTTGAGCTAGAAATATGTGAAAATAACTGACGCTCGATGTAGGGTGTGTCCATTAACTCCCATAAGTTTTTTAACGAGTTCCCAAGGCTGCGAAGCTGCGAAGACAGCAGTCTATAGAATCAGGATCTTAAACTTTGACTTTTCAGGTCAAACATCTTATCTTTTATATCAAATTTAACCATTGTTTTTTACTGTTTTTTCATTCTATTTTTCTCAAAGATAATTTAATTTGTCACCTAGATACACATGTTCACTACAAATCTTATGTAATCAATAACAAGATTGATCAAATTAAGATAAAATCAATCCATTTGACCTCAAAAGTCAAACTGTCTGCGTAGAATTTACCTTTTCAATCCGCGACTGCTTTTCTGCTTCGAGGGATTCCACTGTGCTATTGAGTTTAGCCAGAATACGGTCACTCATGTTCTTCGAGAGACCAGATAATTCGTTCAAGCTTGGGTGCACCTTTGTTATGATCATGGATGAGTCCATTCCTAATGTAGCCGATAAATTCTGAATTGTAGTTATGTAGTTTTTTACCTTTTCAAGCCTGTCATTCTATTAATTCATCTCAAATTAACAAAGGAGCAATAACTTAAATAAGACACTACTTTTATGAAAAACGCTTTGTACCTTGTCAGCATGAAGTCTTTGAAGCTCCATTTGATATTCCTCGAGTTTCTTTAACGAAAGGTCATTTTCATTCACTATAACATCAGGTAATGAATCGTCGTATTCAGACTGACCAGCAATTTCTGCAGCAATTTTTTGAATCTGTGACTGTACGGTTCTAAACTGTTTCATCCTCTCAGCCTTCCTCATTTGCATCTTTTGTAGCGCCGGAGCAATAGCCCCTAGTTGCTCTTTTAGCGTTCCCGCCATTTTCTCTGGCTACAACAAAAAATGTTTATACTCCTTTTAATGTTTACATATCTCAAATGTTTCATATAGTAGATCTCATTTATATGGTCCACTGGCTTATCAAGCTCAAATAGTTGTAAATAATAGTATATAAAGTTGCTATATGTGACCTTAATAATCGAAAAATAAGGACTTACCCTTGTAGGAAGAGAACGTTCATCGAGTGACAATAGCAAATGAGTAAACTGAGCTTCTGAATCAGCCAACTCCTGATGCAAACGTGCCCTCGACATGTTAGCATTGTCAACTTTCCTTCTGTATACTTGAAGACACTCATGCTCAAGATCAACTAGCACTTTTTCTCTCTCGAACTGATCTTCACCAACTTCATCCCAGATCATCTGTTATATATGTATAAAAGTGAAAAAGTTTACATTTATAATTCAATATCTAGACTATAACTTGTTACGAAAACTTGCCTGAAGTTCTTGTAGGAGATACCCGCAAGAGGTCTCGAGCATAGCTGCGGTTCGAGTAGCCATTGGTGTCTGAAAAGAACCCATATGAGAGTACAAAAGAGTTGCATAAAAATAAAATGATTGAAGTATGGAGTTTTGTGGGTAGGTTTTGCTTAAAAGACAAGGCTGCAAATACTAGCTAGTTGGTGAGTATGTGAAGCTTTGGGTTCAAGAATTCAAGTTTTTTGCTACCTTTTTAATTTAATTTTGCAAGTACAATTTTTTATTTTTCATTTTAATTTATTTTATTTTTTATATCTATTTATTATTTTTTTTGGATTATATATATCGTTCAACTTTTGACTTATCTTTTATATAATAAAAGAATTACATCATTTCGGTGTTTTGAAAACCATTCTTATTGAAAAAAATTAAACCAATAGAGAACTCGAATTTGCCACGTAGGCAAAATCGAGCAATATGATGGTCGATAGAAAGTCAAAATTAAATTGGTTTGGCCAAACGTAATAATTTTCATGGAGAATTTGGTTAAGAAAAAAATGCATAAAAATATAGGTGTCAAATTTATAAAACATAAACTTAAAAAAGAGGGAGCAATTAATAAAACTTTAGTGGTTGAATTTTAAATAAATTATATAGAGCTAAGTGTAAAATTACAAGTTTTCATTATTTTAATAACTTTAGAAAAAAACAAATAACCCCTTACACTTTATATTCTATATACTTTATAATATTAGTAACGGAATATAAATATCAAATAGTAAGACGAAGTTCATCGCGATATTAAAATAAATATACGCGATTCTACTTATAAAAGATAATGTATATGTTGTTTTAAAATAACAACATATATATTTGCATAAGATTATAAGTATCAATTTTTTGTCAAAATCATAATAATAGAGAGCTCGATTTCCACGTAACCAAAATCGTGTGATGTGATTGGTTAATAAAAGTCAAAATTAAAATGATTTTGGTCAAACTTTAATAAATTTGATAAAGAAATTTAGTTGATTAAAAAAACACATAAAAATATAAGTGTTAAATTTGTGAAAACAAAAATTTTTAAAAAAAGATAAGAATATTTGTGAAGAAACATATAATTGTTATATTATACGATTTTACAAATATTTTACCAAATTTAATTGATATTAATGCATAATGATAAACTCGTGCATAAGTATTAGATGTACTTATATCACAATTTTCATTGGCATAAATTCTTATACGTATATATCGAACTAAAATGTTAAAATAAATTTGATTACACAGAACTTCGCGCATGCATCTAAACTTATAACTATATAATTATATGCAATTACCTTTAAAACACAATATTCAGATTAACATAATATTTTTTTTAAAACTCGTGCGCACTTAAGTATTATAACTAGTTATGTTTATACTAATTTCATTATCATATGTATGTGGCGGAATTAGTGGATCCTGAGGTGTCACGTGACCTCGATAAAAATTTTAAAAATTTATCTATAGTGTTAAATTTCATAATAAATCTGGACATTTATCTAAATGCATCCGGTATAAAAGGTTTTTGTTTTTATATTACTTACTTAACTAGTTTATTAATAAGTGAATAAACTCAATTTTATTAAAATCAATCGTTTTAATTAAATCGTACATTTTTGACTATTTATTTTGATTTTATATTACAATCTTAAAAAATGTGTGCATTTAGTGAACGAAAATGTCATTTATACCAAAAAAAATTAGTAGTATACCAAAGGAAAAAATAATTAACTTCATTTTTATTTTTATTTTAATTAAAAATGATCATACTGGTGGATTTTAAGGTGTATAGATAGATATGTTGTTACTTTCTTTGATAGGCACGTTACGACGACACTCTAAGAAGCACTTTGAGCTTTTTGGTTAAGCAGTCATTTTCATACCTTATACATAATTGTATGATATAATTTTGCAACTTTTCTACTTGAAATTAGTATATAGGTGGAAGGGACTTGATTTCTAAGAAATGTACCTGGAAAGGGTGCCACTTTCACTTTCTAAAATAGTGCAAGATTTTCTGTTTATTTATTACTAGACGGTCATTCGCGTACAACAACGGAATTTTATAGCAGCATACATTTTCAGCCGTGTATATTATATGATTGAATACTTTCCGAGATTATAATGATTGAATAGTTTCCGCTAATAGGTACACAATTAAGTTTACGGCCGTGTATTAAGTTTATTTTCTTAAATAGATTAAGTTTTTACTTTTCACTTTTAAAAATAGTTGGTTTTTCCATTATATATAGTATAGATAAATGTATATTGAAGTTAAAAAATAGGCCATACCTTTCACTGGCATTTTAGTTGTGTGCAAATCAGTGAGGTTTTTCATGTTGAATTTATTCGAAGATGACGAGTTTTCATTGTACGTGGCTTAATTGAGGTATTTTCGTAACCGTTTTTGACTTTTTTCCAACCACCCTTAATATATGTATCTAATGAAGTTTGAACCAGAGACATTCTTGTAAAGACATCATGATGTTTAACGATTTGGTCACTTTAGTGGTCTGGGACGGACCTACATTGATGTTGGGTGTGGCACGGGCAAAACCTGATATTAAGTCACACAGTGTAAATTTTTCAAAAAACTGCCTTTATATGGCCGACATTTGATAAATTTTTCTAGCTAATTTTGTACTTTTGGTGTAAATTTAGTTAACTCAAATGAAAATTGTGCAACACACTCTCAAAAATTCTGAGTTCGTATCTATTGGTGGTTATACATATATAGAAATTTATAAATTTTCTATAACCAATTAATAGTTGGTGTATTGTTGCAGATGGATAGACTAATAAATTATACTACCAATTAGTGGTTCATTTTCCAAGTGATTTGTATGTCGTTATCTTGACTTTGACCTTCCAACTTGCTTACCATTCTATCATGCTACATTTAATTATTGAAATTAATCAGACAGTTAATTAGTCTTTAGCCTTTCATAAACAATCAACAGATTCTGAATTAATATTGCATCGTTGAAACTTCTCTAATTAGTTAAGCATAAATGAACAAATAGGACTAGAATAAAATGGATTAATAATGTAGTGTATAACGAGATTGAATACCAAGTGGTATAAAATAAACGTGTTGTATATTTTGCATTGAGTTAATACAATTATACATTGATACCAAAGTTCAAACCTTTATCTTAAATGTTTTAATAACTGTTAGAAGCAAATTCCCGTTGTTCGGCTTGACTTGGGAGTTCGGCTTTATCAACAAAGCTTCGGAGGAAAATAAGCTGCCCTTCCTCAAGACACGGACAACACACGCGCTAGCCTCGTCCGTGATGATATCCAGACCAAGCTCCGGCGTGAAAGTAAAATAGGGTAATAAATGTGGTAATTAATGCGGTGGTTAATGTAGGTGTGTGTATTCAATGCAAAACATTAAATGTGTTGGGTTATTTATACTACCCCAACTATGTACTCAAGCATTATAGACTTATTGTTCACAAGCAGACCTATATTACCCGCCTGTAGGTCTACAATCATCCTACTTGATAGGCCACGTGGTAAGAATCCCAGAAACCGGTCATCGTTATCGCCGTCCGGACGGTAAAGCATACCGTCCGACCAACCATCTTGCCGGACACCAAGACGTCCCGACACACGCCAACATGTCCACCCAAGATTGTATCACCGGTGAAACCGATGGTGCAATACTTAAAATTATTTGTCTTTTATGAAAAGAGTATTTTCTCCGACTGCCGTGGGTCTCGTGAGCTTCGTGGGTATTGGGCTATTCTCGATGGCCCCGACCATTTATTGGGCTTTTGTCCGTGCTCTCTGCTTTCGTAGATTCAATGCGGACGGGTGAGATTGAGCCACAACACCTTTTTATCGACTAATGGGACGCTTGACTGACTGTTAGGTTTTCACCGCCTATATATATATATATATATATATATATATATATATATATATATATATATATATATATATATATATATATATATATATATTCATTTTACCACGCTTATTTTTCACACATCTCACTGTACCTTGAATTGCTCTTGCTCACGGACTTTTCTCCATTTTATAAGGTTTTTCTCGCTCTCCCTCGTAATTATTTGTACATTTCCTTGGCATCTTTTTAGTAATGGCCGAACAAGGAACCGAGGAACAGAGAGCACTTATATATCAACGAAGCTATCCAAACTTGTAGTTCCAAAGTTTGATATGCATATTTACACTTACAAATTAACACAATCCGAACTAGGCAACATAATTATAGATTACGGTATTCCCAACGATCTTCGCCCTCATCTCCCTCCGGACGATATGATTATGGACCAACTTCCGGCGGATAAGATAGGCATATACCCTCAGCAGTTGGATACTGGAGGGGTTAGGATTCCCTTTTCTTCCTTTCTTATTGTTGGAATCACTCCTAAACAGTATTTCAAGTATTTATATTTCATATGTAATAGGTAGCTTTATTATGGCCTTTATGTTTGTTTTAGGTCAAGCTTATGTAGAAGGCCCATGTTTAGGCCCAAGCCCACATAAGAAAGGATGGGAACTAGGAGTGTTGCCTAGCTTCCTCCTATAAATCTTTTGTAAACCCTCATTCGAGGTTGGTTGTTCAAGTTATTCTTTCTTTCACACTCTTTCTCTTAACCGTGTTTATTCATACGTATTGTGTGTGTTTGGATAGCTTGTTCATCCGCCTCTCTCTATCTCTTTCATATAAGCTTGTGTTGTAAAACTAGTGACCTCACAAAGGGTATCAATCGCCAAATAGTGGGTGAATCATTGTGTTTGAAGTGGGTTTTGGTCCCACGCGTAACACCGGTTCCTAAACTTGGTCACGCTTAAAACCGATTTTTACACTTTTGAATCCAAGATTCTTGTACTTTCAACGTTATTAGGTGTTAAACTATTGGTTTTGGCAAAAGTTTGGAACTTTACGTGTATTTCCTTGTTTTTAAGCTTGTTTTGTACGAAAGTGTTATCCCACGCCAGAATCTGCTTTTTGGTGCTTTGATCATCAAATTTCACACTTTGTGTTATTTTGGTGTTATTGAAGCTATTTCATCACACCAAACCGGTTTAGAAACATCTTTGGGCAAAATCATTCTTACGAGTAGGATTACGCAGATCAAAACCCTAGTTATATGAGTAGGACTACGCGTAACTTTGTTCTTGGCTCGATCTTCGGGCCGTGGTTTATTCCGTGTTTTCTTACTTGGATAAGTCCGAAAATACGCCGACTTTGGAATTCTTTTGCACCGTGATAGTGTAAAGATCACTGGGATAAAACCCTAATCTTACGCTTAAGAAAGTTTACGCCAGAGAAAATCTTACGCTTAAGATTCATCTTACGCCAGACCTAGTCCCACGATAAGGAAATCCCACGCCTAACTTTCACGCCTAACTTCATCGCTTACGATAACTTTAGTCTTTTTCCCCGCCACAGAAGCTAAATTCTACGCCAGAACTATTCTTGTTACGTAACTTTGGTGTCTTTACGCATAAGTGGTATTAAGTGATTTCTACGCGTAACTTTGGATTATTGTGATTTCTACGCCTAAGGGCACTTCTTCAACAAAGGTTCATTCGACTACAAAGATCCATTCGACCACGCGTAACTTTGGATTATGAGAGGTTCACATCCGCGATCCTCGGTGATTGAATGGAAACTCCCGCCGTGGTCAACATCAAACGGCCACCGACAAAGAAGTCACTTCGGTAACTCCCGTGGATTACGCGGAGTGTGTCTCAAACGGTCTACGATCGTGGTGATGCTTGGTGTACCTCAACGACTATCTCGAATCAGATGTACTTGGTACATCGCGTTATCTCACTTGTGGGACTCGGTTCAGAACGGCCTTGTAAGAATGAGTTGTGTTTTCACACTATCGTCATAACACTCTCAAGTTCAAACTTGTAAGCGCGGAAACCGCTTATTACTAACCGCTTGAAATGTTTTCGCCTTATGGAAGCTCCGGAGCGGGATGATCGTGTCGATTCTTCTCATGCTCACGCCAACATCATCACTAATGAAAGTTCTATTCAAAAGCAACACAACCGCCGAATGATTCTTCGCTCAACCAAAGAATCTACAAAGTGAAAGACTTAGAGAACTTCATCAAGATTGAATTCCAACGTCATAGAGCGTGTGAGCATGTTGAAGAATGACGGAGACACCGAGCAACAAGGCACTGAGCGCGGATCGATGCGCATAACAACATACTATCACTTTCACCACAAAGAACAATGATCAAAGAACAAAGTCGAGATGACGTCAAGCATAACTGCTCAAAGATAACTATCTCTACACCGGGAGATTGTTCAATCAAGGCAATTCCTCTCGCAAGAAAGAAGAATGTCAAGACGCCACGCTACTATTACATCAACGCCTGCTTACATTCATATATACTTGAGGGAGATTGTTGGAATCACTCCTAAACAAGATTTCAAGTATTTATATTTCATATGAAATAGGTAGCTTTATTATGGCCTTTATGTTTGTTTTAGGTCAAGCTTATGTAGAAGGCCCATAAGCTTAGGCCCAATCCCACATAAGAAAGGATGGGAACTAGGAGTGTTGCCCTAGCTTCCCTCCTATAAATACTCTTGTAAACCCTCATTTGAGGGTTGGTTGTTCAAGTTATTCTTTCTTTCACACTCTTTCTCTTAACCGTGTTTATTCATACGTATTGTGTGTGTTTGGATAGCTTGTTCATCCGCCTCTTCACTCTATCTCTTTCATATAAGCTGTGTTGTAAAACTAGTGACCTAACTAAGGGTTTTTTTTTTTTTTTTTTTTTTTTTTTTGAGTGAAGAGAATAACTTGAACAACCAACCCTCAAATGAGGGTTTACAAGAGTATTTATAGGAGGAAGCTAGGCAACACCCTAGTTCTCATCCTTTCTTATGTGGGTGGGCCTAAGCTTATGGGCCTTCTACATAAGCTTGACCTAAAACAAACATAAAGGCCATAATAAAGCTACCTATTACATATGAGATATAAATACTTGAAATACTGTTGAGGAGTGATTCCAACACTTCTGAATGTGATCAGACATTTTAAGGTCCATATTTCTCAGCTAGTTCCCTTAGGCTTGAACCGGGAGACTCTCTTTGAGATTAGGTTCTATAGTTTAGGAATCCAACCTAGGGTATCCTTGTTCCAGGCGTTCTACCGTTTGTGTAAGCAGGGACATTGGTTTTCCTTTGAGAGTAGGACGGGCAAGAAGGCCTGCAAATGTTTTAAAGAGGTGCTCACTGGTCTCAAACACTGGAAAGAAAAGTTTTTTCTGATTGACCGTAGGGCGATCCCATACGCCATGGCATGGAGGCATAAGGATTCGAAGATTACCGATCCTTTCCCGGACGGATTTTCCGAGGTGGATGCCAAGAAGCTCAGCAGTACCTTGATTTTGTTAAGGAAACCGACAGCTAGCTTGTTGTGGATGTGCCACCTTTCCTCGGTTTTCAGAAATCCGGGGTTCGAGCCACTTCTAAAGGATGCCGAGGGTCATGGTAATTATTTGTCTTGTGCCATGGGATTTGTTGTATTTGCTACTTTATGTTTTCCTCAAATAGTCTCTTCTTTTGCAGTTGTCGACATGTCTGAGTACCTTGAGCTCCCGGAATGGGATGACACCGTGGTTAGCAAAGGCCTCGCCGTCGATCCGAACCGAGAGAAGCCTAAAAGGACCACAGATCCTCTCCCGGTAGAGGGGGTTATTCCTTCGAAGGACGCCATGACTAGGAGGGTGGAAGAGGCTGATCCAGAGGTTGTGGCTGCTAGAGAGAAAAAAGAGAAGGAAGCCGCTGCTCGTCTAGCAGCCAAGAGGAAAGGCGAGGGGACATCTAAAGCCCAAAGTAAGAAGAAGAAGAAAAGGAAGACAGGTTTCGTTGAGACTTTCTCCTCCGGTTCACCTGTGCTTAATGCAGATCCTTTGAACCAAGCCAATCCGGATGATTAAGAGGTGAACTTAAACCTCAATGCTGAACAGGAGATCCCCGTTGTCACTGCCGGAGGGGATAAAAAGGATGTGGCCCATGAGGGGATGGGTGATAATGGGGCCGGAGGTGGTGGGCATCTGCAACAGGCGCCCCTTTCCCAACAAGGAGGCGGCCATTCTCCTCCAGTCAACTCCCCACTTCACAACTCTGAAGGTATGTGCTAACTCCCGTGTGACTCCCTCGTTCATTTTGTCATTTCAAATTACTCACTTTGTTTTTTTGGCCGTCCTTCCATGTCAATCGGCCCCTCACAGTCATGGTCCTCATCATATTGAAAGGGTTGTCCTAGATTCATGTACACTTTAATCTTATATTCATTAATCCATGTTTGCTTGTTAAAATTTTTCTCATCATCCTTTTTTCCTTGTAGATGAGGCCTCTAACGTTTTCATCCCTAACTAGGCTCTCCGTGATGATGTCCGGATAAACTCATACCCCTACTGCCGAGAGATGATTGATAATCTCGCTACTCCTGCTGAGAGAGGGGCTCTGGAGCAGGTGAACAACATTGATCTTATCCGTCGTGCATATGAGAATTTTGGGAAGAGTGTGATAGCTCAGGGTGAACTGCTGAGGAGGTTTAGAGATCTCTGGAACGGGTACTGGCAACTAAGCGAAAATCATAAGAGTTGCCAGGGACTTGCCGAGAAACTTTTGTCGCCGAGGGTGAAATCGAAGGTTGTCCGAGGAGTTACCGCCGGACTCCGATCCGAAAGCTAGTGTGGAGCAGGAGAAAAGCTTGGAGGAGGAGGTTGATAGGGTGACCCGAGACATGGACGAGTGGAGGAGACTTTCGGCTGCAGCAGGAAAAGATAAGGAAATTGAGGCGAGTTGAATGCCAAAGACCAATCTTTGGCAGCTCTGCAGTGGAGAAAGGTAAAGTGGTGGCCGAGGTTGCTCGAGCGAGGTGGTGAAGCAAAACGTTGTCCGGATACTTTTGCCTTGGTACTGTCGTCACGTTGTTCGAAGCGTTGAGTATAAAAGAGCATGGCCAAGGTATACTGACTTGACCTACCAAGCGGGATTTGTGACAGGGCCAAGGTGAACAGGATCAAGAGGAGATGGAGGTCGCTCTTGATAACGCCTACACGCGTCGTCGGGTCAAAGGAACTTCCTTTTCTCGAGCAAGTTTTATAACACCCTAGGCAAAGGAACCTAATCGTTGTAGTGTAGTAATTAGGGTAAGCCACGGGTATTGATATCGTTCTCTAGGGAATAGGAATGCTAGTAGGAGTTACTACGCTAAGGTTAAGGTTGAGGAAGATTATTTTTATCTTTTATATTTTATGAAAATGGAAAGGTACGAATCTCGGGTATTGGATTTGGGGTTGGTATTTCACCGATTACTCTACTATTATCTAATTATCTAAACTAAGGTTGTGGGAGTCTATGTCTAATTAATGTGTGCTCGTATGATAGTTTAAAGATGTGTTTACTTAGTTTGTATTACTCCTTAATTATCTCCTATCGATGGTTGAGTGTCACGCCTTAGTCCTAGTTGCGTTGTGTTTCTAAAGTTGTAGGGTGTCGTTTCTCCCTAACTCTTCGAACTTACCAGGGTCTTGTCTACAAACCCACTAGAGATTATAGACTCATACTCTAAGGCGCTCGGATGGTTTAGACTACAATTACTCGGTAATTATACTCTAGGGTTCACAAAGATGAATCAAGCATTGTTGCACAACGAATGATCTATCGCACTACTAGATCATTAATCAACTAAGATAAGAAACAACCAATCAATATTTAATAATTAAGTTTCATACTTCCTAAGCAAACACACAAATAAATTAGCCGGACATGGAGAACATGCAAGCATACACACAAATAATCAAAGACATAATTGAATTAATGAAGTAAAGACTTATCTTGGTGTAAGATAGGGTTAAAAACCCTAAAATACTGTACAAGACACCTTAGGTTCGGTTTTAGGTTTTTACTCCAAAGACTCTCCACTCAAAGACTGAAAAATTCGGATTCTATATATAAGATTACAATTGCGTGGCGTCACCTTATGTTTAGTGACGCCGTCGTGTCGCCGCCATTAGGGTTTCGCTTGGCCACGTTAACTTTGTGACGGCGTCACCTTATGTCCGTGACGCCGTTCTCTTGACTCGACTTGATCGGATTGCATCTAGGCCGCCCGAGTAGCGACGACCTACTCTTTCACCACTAGACGCCGCCTCTTGAAAATACGAGTTTTGGGTTCCGCCCGTCACAATAACCTGGACGGCGTCGAATAGCACCGACGCCGCCTTCTACATTCAAAGAATGTGAGTGTCTCGATTTCGACTTTGGCCATTTCTTCATATATTCGCGCTTTTCGTCCAAATAAGTGCCATTCCAAGATTTTGCCTTCACGAGACCTAAAAAGTGAAAAGGAACGATATTAAGCAATAACGGATACAAAAGTGATCAAATAAGGACTTAAATGACCCTCAAATGGTACCTTTAAAACCTTATCAAATATCCCTACACTTGTTATTTGCTTGTCCTCAAGCAAATGTTTTAGCCAATTAATTTATAAGTTGGGGTCATGTAGCATTAATTCAAACGGTCCACAACACATATAAGCCCAAGAAAAGTCATAACAAGCACGGAAATTACATACTTGCACCTCACATGGGGTGTTTGGATACTCACATCTCTCGGTGTATAAATGAAATATAACAATATAGGAAATGGAAGATAAACACTCATTAACGGTCCTAGTACATAGATTACCATAGGCTTGAGAATAGATCAAACCTCCATCGCTTTGGCGTAAGCACCTAGGAAAGACTATCAAAGAGGTCTTTAAAGGGTTGTAACGTTAGGCTTACGGTAGGAAATAAGGGTTTGGTGGGATAGGCTATTTAGTGGTGGTAAGTCAAAAATCTTTATGTTAATCATATGAAGAATGGCGTTGCTAAGCCAAGACTCGACACTCTAAACTCTAGATAACCGAAATAAATAAACATAAATTTAAAGGATAGATGTAGGGTGGTAGCCAGTATTATAATTTTTTTTTTTTTTTTTTTTTTTTTCATACACTTTTACTCTACCATCCTCTAAGATAACATCAAAATACTAGGATTTATAAGCATATCCCTACACTTGAGTTTTATTACTCTAACACTAATTTGACCCGATTTGAAAAGATCAAAACACTGGGGTACATTATTACGCAAACAAAGGAATTTGAATTTAACGTTCCTTCCGTCATTTCATAAACTTTACTTTTCCCATGAATCCCAATCATCCCAAAACTATATACAAAGGATATGACTCGACTTAGCAACTCATGCAAGCAACGGATAATTGAACTAAGGGTTTAGGGTGATAATAAATATTTGCACTAAAAGTGAGTGCATAAGGGGTAGGCTAAGGCGATTTGGGTGTATATTTGGGGGGGGTGTAAACAATGTTTTCATTGATATTCCGAAAACCGAAATATCACGAGAACCGCGAAAAGGATAGGCTCGAGGGGTTAACTAGGGTATCGTGTACTAAAGATGAGTACAACGCAAAGGGTGTGGGGAATTACTCAACCGATGTGGAAGAAGTAATTATATTACGGGTATTAAACAAGGGTTATCCTAATGCCTCTTATCATTTAGTTATTCCTAACTACACAAGTGTAGCCTCACTTGCGATCTCGGAATGCATCACAAAACAAGTTCTAGAATCTAATATACTACGGTTCACACTCTAAGCATTAAAGATGAATGCTTTTATTCCTACTAATCTAAGGCGATCCTCACATTTTGGGTGGAATTTGGGTGGTAGGGTTTTGTGCTAGTCATGCAACTTCCTATCCGTGAGACGCTTTGTTAAGACTAATGGCCCACTCCTATATGTCATGAAAAATTTTAAATTTGGTGCCAAAATTACCCTAACCGACATTTTCTCATGGTTTATTACACAAATGCAATTAGACAAAGAAAATAGTCAAGGATAAGCATAGTTTCAAAGTTCCTGCTTTATTTTCCTCCCTACACTTAAACCGAACATTGTCCCCAATGTTCCCGAAAGTATCAAAGATATGATAAAAGAAGGTAATTAAAAACTAAAGAAACTAATACTCCCCCGATTAGCTCGGTAGGATCCGTGTAAAGTGGTGGTTAAATTCTTTTCAAGAAGAATTATTGCGTGAAAAGCTCCTTCCAATCTTATGTAACTTCTTCTTGACAAACTAAACTCGCACACTTGAAGAAAACAAACGAAACCTTCGCATAAAATCAAGCGGTAATAATATATATAAGACTCGATTTAAACTAGGATATAATGCTTGTGGAATGGATGTTTACTAATTTCTAAGAAAATTAAGACCCGAAAATTCCAAAATTTATAAGTAGCTCGTAAAACGAGAAAAGTAATCGATGTTTTACTCCTTCCGACGCCGTCAGTTGCAATCTCGACGTCAAAGTTATCCCGACAAAAAGCGGTCTCGCGATTTTCGAAAAAATTCGAAAATTTACATCTTTAGAATCGGAAAAATTTCTCCAAAACATCCATTATGACTCGATACAAGCATTTGACTCGAACAAACAAACATATATATCTTTTAGTTAATTGTTATTCTCATGTTTACGCTTTTGAAAACGTGTGTAATCCTCCCTACACTTATCCCTTATGTAAAATACCTTTATATGCAATTAAGACGAGGTTAAAACAAAATAAAGCATTTTACAAATTTAAACATGAGGATAAACAATTAATAAAAGATATATGACACTAACAAGCAAACAATTAAGCATGAGTTGCCTCCCACGAAGCGCTTTTCTTTATTTAAGAGTCTTGTAGCTAGACTCATAGTCGTGCTCCCACGCTTTCCTCACCACCGCCCTCTTGACGACCTCAATGGGGATTCCATGTTGTAGAAGTGCCCTAAAATGCGCTTCTCTAAGAGTTCATCCCTCCCATTCGGTCCTCAGATTCGTCCTAGGCTCAAGCAATCCTTGTAGAATCCTAAAATCTTAGCCATAACATAATCAACACCTTTCTCCCTATCCTCATCATTCCTATAATAGACCGATAGTTTAAGTTCCTTTTCATCATTAGAGAGTGATGAAACTTCTCAATCTTAAACGGCATTCGGTAAGCTATGTCATCGGTCTTATTCTTGAATCGCACTACCCTAATGAGGGTCATAGGTCATTCGGTGCTTTCTATGAAAGGTTTTCCTAGAATAACATGGGACAAGCTAGGTCTATGGCGTGCTAATATCATCCACAATTGAGAAACCGTGAGGAAACGTGAAACTACCTACATAAACGGGCAATCCCTTAACTCTACCAAGAAAATTGCAACTAACATTAGGATCATTGGGGTCTTGCCTAGTTGGAATAGGCTTCTTCAATATCCAATTGTAGTAGGTGCTAGTCATTATGTTGATTGGGGACTTGCGATCAATGTAAGCTTTTGCCACAAAGGTGTCCTATGACACATGGTATGTTAAGATTCCACGGGTTCCCAAACTTAACTCGAGGACTTTTCCTAACATACATGTGGCGGAGGTCACGCACTAAGTGAGGTGCGAGATAGTTCTTCTTCCGTAGGAAATTTGTCGAAATAGTCAATGTCTACTTCATCTACTTCCTCGGTATTTCCTCATCCACTAGTGTATAGTCCTCTTCGTCATTTGTTTCATCAGTTCAACTAAGGCGATGGTATTGATTAATTGGACATACTTTAGCTTGCTTGGATCCTTAATCTCTATGCCTAAAGGCTCGGAGTTGAGATAGCACTAACCTTCTTATTACTAGCTATGGCTTTCAAAAGGTTGTCTATTTTCCTATCCATCTCGGCTTGTTGATTATTAAAGCGGTCCGAGAGCTTAGCCATTGGGTTTCTTGGGATGCAACTAAGTTTTGCAACATTCCTTCGATGTTTTGTTGGTTAGGACCGTTAGGTGGGGCCATGAGAAATCATTAGAAGTGAATTCTTTGGTTTGTCCTCAATAAAAGCCGGGCTTGTTTTTCCATGCTTCACGGGTTTCATTGAAATTCCTAGGTCCGGTGTTGTAGGAATCTTCCTCCCGCTCCATTAATACGCCGAGGATGCGAGTCAATGTAAGCGTGTTCGGGATTGGGTGCTAGTGCGTGTTATGAGGATCACAAAACGGCTCGCACGAGGAAGAAGCTTTGTTCACATGGTGTGAAGATTTAGGATTTTCGTAGGAACTCATGAGGAATTTAACTTGATCTTCAAGTTCGATCATCCTACGGTCGGGAGGAGGCAAGGAGATTGCCTTGACGGTTTTGGGCAGCTCACGGGGTCATCCCAACTTTCGTTGTCATAGAGGGCGAGGTCCTCTATTATTTCCATGATTCTTCGCGGTGAAATCACTAAGTTTTCCACCGCCGCTTGGTCAATGGATCGCTTAGTGGGAAAGTTGACATGATCATAAAAGATTTGGACTTGGAGCCAAAGATCAATGCCGTGATGAGGACTTTATGAAGTAAGTCCTTGAATCGGGTCCATGCTTCGAGAGAGATTCACCTTGACGTTGTTGGAACATCAAGATGTCATTCCTAAGCTTAGTGGTTCTCCCGGTGGGAAAAATTGAGCAAGGAAGCGAGAGGTAAGATCATCCCAACTTGAGATGGAGCCGCGGGAAGTCGCTCAAGCCAATTACTAGCTTGGTCCCAGAGAGAATTGGAAGAGACGCAGCGCGTGGTCTCCCGAGTAGTAGCATCAAGGTCGATGGAATCGACGATTTTGAGGAAATCCTCGATCTTGATTTGGATCTTTGAACGAAGTCCATGGAATGCACATCCGCTTTGCACCAACCGGATGGTGTCGGATCGCAGGCCGTAGTTTGGGCTTGGTCGAAGCTCAATGGTGTTCTTATAGCCTAGGTGGCTTGGTCTCAGTATTCACCAAGAGTACGGGCTCTTGGCGGTCATTTGGTGGTGGGTTGATGAAGGGTAGTGGGTTATCACCTTCCATGATGAAAAGTGATGGAATTACTAACAAAGGTCACGAAGAAGGGGATAGACCAAGAGAAATCTAAAATGAGAAAAAGTTTACTTGATAGGAATCAAGCAAAGAAACCTAAACGAGGTGGACTACTAACTAGCTATTCTATTCCCCAAGCAATGCG
Source organism: Chrysanthemum lavandulifolium (assembly GCA_022545495.1). Classification (NCBI taxonomy): domain Eukaryota; kingdom Viridiplantae; phylum Streptophyta; class Magnoliopsida; order Asterales; family Asteraceae; genus Chrysanthemum; species Chrysanthemum lavandulifolium. The sequence goes on from CM040241.1 coordinate 14,957,443, forward strand.
CCTAAAACTTGATAACGCTACACGTCGTTCGGGGTCAAAGGAACTTCCTTTCTTCGAGCAAGTTTTATAACACCCTAGGCGGTGAACCTAATCGTTGTAGTGTAGTAATTAGGGTAAGCCACGGGTATTGATATCGTTCTCTGGGGAATAGGAATGCTAGTAGGAGTTACTACGCTAAGGTTAAGGTTGAGGAAGATTATTTTTATCTTTTATATTTTATGAAAATGGAAAGGTACTAATCTCGGGAATTGGATTTGGGGTTGGTATTCCCACCGATTACTCTACTATTATCTAATTATCTAAACTAAGGTCATGGGAGTCTATGTCTAATTAATGTGTGCTCGTATGATAGTTTAAAGATGTGTTTACTTAGTTTGTATTACTCCTTAATTATCTCCTATTGATGGTTGAGTGTCACGCCTTAGTCCTAGTTGCGTTGTGTTTCTAAAGTTGTAGGGTATGCTTTCTCCCTAACTCTTCGAACTTACCAAAGGGTCTTGTCTACAAACCCACTAGAGATTATAGACTCCTACCTAAGGCGCTCTTGGATGGTTTAGACTACAATTACTCGTGTAATTATACTCTAGGGTTCACAAAGATGAATCAAGCATTAAGCACAACGAATGATCTATCGCACTACTAGATCATTAATCAACTAAGATAAGAAACAACCAATCAATATTTAATAATTAAGTTTCATACTTCCTAAGCAAACACACAAATAAATTAGCCGGACATGGAGAACATGCAAGCATACACACAAATAATCAAAGACATAATTGAATTAATGAAGTAAAGACTTATCTTGGTGTAAGATAGGGTTAAAACCCTAAAATACCGTATAAGACACCTTAGGTTCGGTTTTAGGTTTTTACCCAAAGACTCTCCACACAAAGACCGAAAAATTCGGATTCTATATATAAGATTACAATTGCGACGCGCCACCTTATGTTTAGTGACGCCGTGTCGCCGCCATTAGGGTTTCGTCTTGGCCACGTTAACTTTGTGACGGCGTCACCTTATGTCCGTGACGCCGTCCTCTTGACCGACGTCGTCGGATTGCATCTAGGCCGCCCGAGTAGCGACGGCTACTCTTTCACCACTAGACGCCGTCTCTTGAAAATACGAGTTTTGGGTTCCGTCCGTCACAATAATGCAGGACGGCGTCGAATAGCACCGACGCCGCCGCCTTCTACATTCAAAGAATCGTGAGTGTCTCGATTTCGACTTTGGCCATTTTCTTCATATATTCGCCTTTTCGTCCAAATAAGTGCCATTCCAAAGATTTTGCCTTCACGAGACCTAAAAAGTGAAAAGGAACGATATTAAGCAATAACGGATACAAAAGTGATCAAATAAGGACTTAAATGACCCCTCAAAATGGTACCTTTTAAAACCTTATCAGCTCTTCAGGGTATTTGGAATGTCAACAGGGAGGCTCCAAGTTTATGGATGGCTGAGTATGATAAACTTTTCGAAGCTGAGTACCCCTTCATTCATAAGCTCGTCGATTCCTACCATTTACCACTGAGCGATCTGCTAAATATGGAACCGGCGGTTCCTGCTAGAAGAGATCCGCCCGGACCATCCAATCCTCCTCTCACCACTGGTACTCCGGTAGCCAATACTCCTGTCGATGTTGTGGAGCCGAATGCCTGATTTTTAACCCTCTTTATGACTTGTATTTTATGAACAATTACTTAGACAATGTGGTTTGTAATAATTTACAATATTCCTTTGTGGTTCAACAATTTGTGAATGAATGCTTTTATTCGCTTGACCATGTGTTTCTTTTTGTTTTACTCTTCTTCGTTATTCGTTTATTTTATATCTCGTGTTGACATCCTCCTTAGGTTGTTCTAAGGGCATCCGACCACGTGGGTCGTGCATCCGGATTCCGGGCATCCTCACAAAGTTAGAGGGCATCCATCGTTTGGGCATCTGACACAGGTGCTCAGGCATCTGCATGGTTATTCCACCAGTCGTCCAAAGTGTTTGACACTTTGGGCATCCTTATAAAGTTAAAAGGGCATCCGATAGGTACTTTCGGGTATGTTTGCGTTTTTATACTCGACGAGGGCCAACCGTCGGAATAGTTATATATCACACAAGTTATCACGGAAAATTGTTTTCCCGTCGTGGGAAAACTTTCATCATTGAACCAATGTACATAACTAATTTAGGTTACACAGTGATAGTAGGATTCTTATCACAATAACAGCTATAAGAAACAGTTTCTGAGGTTTATAGCATGCCAGGTCCGAGGGACCTCCTTTTCCTCCATCGTTTGTAACTTATAAGAGCCAATCTGATTTGCTCCTACTACCCGGTAGGGTCCCTCCCAATTAGGTCCCAATTTCCCTTGGTTTTCCACTCGGCTGGCTTCGTTCTTTTGGTAAACAAAGTCTCCTACTTTGAAATTCATTGGCTTGACCCTCCGGTTGTAATACTGCTCGACCTGCGTCTTGTACTTAGCTTCTCGGATGGCAGCATTTTCCCTTCTTTCTTGTAGAAGATCCAGGTTTAGACATTGTTCTTCCTCGTTCTGATCCTCCCAGAACATCATTGTCTGATGTGTAGGCATCCCTATTTCTGCCGGTATTACAGCCTCACTTTCGTACGTCAGGCTGAACGGGGTTTCTCCATTGCTCGTTTTGAGGGTTGTCCGGTGTTCCCATAAAACGTTAGGTAGCTCATCCAACCATCCGGTTCTCTCTCGGCCCATCCTCGTTTTTATTCCTTCCATCAGGCTCCTGTTAGCTCGTTTCACCAATCCGTTGGCATGCGGATGTGCCACGACTGTGTTCATTTGTTTGATTCTTAAGCCCTCGCACCATTTGTTGAACGGGTCATTGACGAAATTGGTCCCATTATCAGTGACTATGACCCCCGGTAGGCCGTACCTACATACAATGTTTTCATATACAAACTTTATGACATCTTTCCCTGTCGTTTTGACCAACGGTTTCGCCTCTATCCACTTGGTAAAATAATCAATTGCCACTATCACATATTTGATGCGGCCTGGTGCTTCCGGAAAGGGGCCTAATACATCCATTCCCCATTGGTAGAAAGGCCACGGGGCCATGATGGAGGTCAATGGTGTCTTAGGGAGTTTGGGTACCAGGGAATGTATTTGGCAAGAGTCACATTTCTTAATTTCTTCCCTGGTATCCTGGTGCATGGTGGGCCAATAATACCCTTGCCTCATAAGTTTGGCCACCACGGTTCTTGTTCCAGCGTGCATTCCACAGCACCCCTCATGCACTTCACGAATTATGTAGTTTGCCTGTAATGGACCTACACATCTCATCATTGGCACTAAATAAACTTTCTCAAAGAGGACACCTTCTTCCATAACGTATTGCGGAATTTTCATCCTTAAGCTTCCGTCTCCTCTTCTACTATGGTGTTAACCATTTCTTCACATCCTGACGGTTTTTCCAGGACCTCTACTAGTACTTTTTTGGTTAGGTGGTCGAAGGCTACTGATGCTAGCTTGCTTAGTATATTTGCCTTCTGATTTTGGGCCCTTGGAATGTTGTAAATCTTAAAGCTTTAAAAACCAAATATATAGCTCTTTGCCTGTGCTAAGTACTTCTACATGCTTTCCTTGGTAGCTGTGAATTCCCCATTGATTTGAATGGCTACCAGTTTTGAATCTACTCGCACACTTAAAACCCCGATTTTGAGCTTTTTGCAATCCTTAGGCCGCCACAACAGGCCTCATATTCTCGCCTCGTTGTTGGTGCTAGGAAGTTAGCCGTAGAGCATAGGTCGGTTCTTCTTTTTCCGGCCGATGAGAACCAAACCTGCTCCCGAGCCTTTCTTGTTAGATGCTCCATCCATATACAAGAACCATTCTCCTCCCTACTTCCATTACGTGCATACTTTTTCGCATCCCGATTCCACGGTATTCGTCGAAGTCCGCTAGCACTGCCCTTAACTACATTGCGAGGAACGTGGGTGATGTTGTATGCTCCTAGCTCCACGGCGATTTGGCTAACTTTCACGAGACTTCCGGTTTATTCAAGATCTCGCTGATGGGTTGGTCGGTGATGACCCGGATGGGGTGAGCCTCAAAGTACCTCCTCAACCTTCTCGGATGCATGCAATGCAGACATAAAGCTAGTTTTCTATTGGGAATAATGTCTCTCGGCGTCATGTATTGTCCGGCTAACATAATGTACTGATTGATCTCCTTCTCTTTCCACCATCAAGACCGCTTATCGCTCCTTTTGAAGCCGATAGATATATGAGCAATTGCTCTTCCGGCTTAGGTGTGGACAAAGAAGGTAGTTCGAGTATCAGCCTCTTCATTTCCTGGAAAGCCATCTCGGCTTCTTTTGTCTATCGGTATTCGTCCTTATTTTCTTTGGTGATGTTCTTTAGTGTGTCAAACAAAGGGAGAGCTCTTTCCGCTGATTTTGATAGGAATCTATTCAAGGCTGCTAGCTTCCGACTTAGGCTTTGCATCTCCTTTAGGGTTCCCGGGGATTTCATCTCTATGATGGCCTTTGTCTTACGTGGGTTAGCCCTTATTCCTTCCGACGTCACCATATACCCGAGGAACTTTCCTTCCTCTACCCCAAAAGAACACTTCCGCGGGTTCAACTTCATGTTTATCTTCCTAAGGTTGTAGAAGGTTTCCGCAATGTCAGCTATCATTTCGCGCTCCGTTCGGCTTTTTATGACCATATCATCCACATATGCTTCCAAATTCCTCCCTATATGTGATTGAAATGCGGAGTCTATCAACCGTTGATAGGTTTCTCCGGCGTTCTTTAATCCGAACGACATTTTGGTGTAACACTACATTCCCCGTTCCGTGTAGAATGCCGTCTTTTCCTTATCATCTTTATTCATCTGGATTTGGTGGTAGCCCTTGTAAGCATCCAGGAAGCACTTATATTTATATCCCATGACGGATTCAATCTTCCATCTATCTCCGTGAGGGTAGTAATCCTTAGGCACGAAGAGTTCGTGTTCTTGAAATCAATACATCCTCCGACTTCGTCACATTTCTTAACCAACACGGATTGGATATCCACGTTGGGTATCTTCTTGGGCGGACTATCCCGGATCTAACCCATTCCTCCACTTCTTTATTAATCACCTGGTTTTTCTCTCGCGAGAATGTTCTCCTTTTCTGGGCAATCGGTGTGTCAGAGACGTTTACGCAGATGGAGTGTTGGATCAAGCGCCTCGGCACCTCGGTCATGTCCGCCGGCTCCCAGGCAAAAATATATTTGTTTTTTCTCAAAAGTTCGATGAGTTGCTTCCGGCATTCCCGAGAGAACCCTGTACCTATGGCTACCCGTTGCTTGGGGTAAACAACATTAACTAGGATATCCTCCGTTGGCTTTTGGTCCTTCTGAGATCCTTGGTTCTCGGTTTCTGTTTTTCTTTCGGGAGAGTAACTTTTCCTAGGATCCTGTCCTTCTTCTAACCACCTACATTCCATAACTCTTGCGCTTTTGACGCACGTGGTAGCTATCCTCCGGAGTGGGAACTTCATCATCGCATGGATGGTCGAAGGTATAGCTCTTAATTCTTTTAAACCTATTCGGCCCAATATTACATTGTAAGGTGAAGGCGACTTCACGACCGTAAACGTCATCATGACCGTCCGGAACAGACCATGATCTCCGACACGCACTTCTAGTTCAATCTTTCCCATCGGTGAATGACTTCGCCGGAAAAGCCTACCAACGGTGAACCGGTTTCAGCAGATCTGATTGAATTGATGGGCACAAGTTTCTGAAACAATGTTCGTACATGACTTAGACGGAGGCACCTTCATCAACAAATACCCTTCGCACAAAATAACCTTCTATCTCCGCTTCCACAATCAGTGGTTCTTTGGACAGGTCGTCCGCAGCTATCCGGGGAAAGGATATAGGGACGTTCATCCATTCTTCGTCATAGAACCTGGCCTTTCTTTTACGGTCTTCTGAGTAATGACGGACCATGTTGATCACTTTTCCTTTTCCGTTGTGACCTCTCGGTCTCTCCCTTCCCTTTTATTATACGTTTTTGACCAAGTGATCGAACTTCCTAGATTCGAGAGCCATTTCTAACTGTCTTTTCAGATGATAACAATCATTAGTTAGGTGGCCTCTCTCTCCATGATATTCACAGAACCGGTCCTCATTATCTTTGCTCGGCTTTCCTTGTAATGGGGGTGGTGTGGGTAGATTTAGATGGTGTTCCGTGGACAGTATCTCCTTAGTTTGTTTAGACATGCCGGAGAGCAAGATCCGATGATTGTCGGGCTTATTAAAATCATTGCGTTTGAATTCATTTCGGGGCAACATATGGGGAAAAGGCCTCTCTCTGTCGGGAATCATTCCTTTCCCAAGGCCGTCGGTCACTCCCTCTCCTGTCTCCGAATCCTCCCCTGAAGCTTCGATCCCTTACTACCGAGGGATGGACTCTACGTAATGACTCATAAGCCTCTCCTTTTGGTAGCTCGGTGTTCTTGTATGCTTCCTCTGCTCGGACATAATCATCCGTCCGTGACATCATCTCCTTTACGGTTTTGGGGACCTGGTCAGAAAACTTCTTAACTAGGTCAGGGCATCGGTGAGCACTCATGAATGCTGATATCTTCATAAGTTTCGGGACCCCCGGTATCCTGCTGGCTTCATCGGTCCAGCGTTCCTTGAAATCAAACAACGCTTCATTTGCCCTTCTTACTATTTGGGTAATTTCCGTGGGGTCCTTCATGTTTTTCTGGCGTAAGGCAAATCTTGTGGTGAACTTAGAATTTAGGTCATCCCAACTGTCGATGCTCCCAGGTTCTATATTGCTGAACAGCCCTGTGCAGCTCCGTCCATGGTCTGTTGGAACATCCTGCACCACACTGGCATTGGCCATTCCCCTTGGTTCGACGCTCCCACGAAGCGATTGATGTGATCATCCGGATCAGCTGACCCGTCATACAACTTCAGGTTGGTAGGCATGGTGTACTTGGGGCCGGCAAATTCTACTATCCTCCTTGTGAAGGGTGACCTAGCCACTTCCTTATGGGGTTTGCTAAGATCATCCGTGAGGTTCTGCCCAACATCCTTTTCTTGTTCATCATCGTCTCCGAACGTAAGTTGAATAGGCTTGATAGCACTGGCTCCTGCAGTGTTGTACTTTTTAATAAGAGCCTCTAACGACGCCATATGAGCTTGTATCCGTTCCGGTATTCCGGAGGTTTGATTATTTACGACCCCACTCCCTCCTATTTGTTCCGGAGGAGAGAGTGGTTCGGGCGGAGGGGGTAGCTCCGGATCTGTCATCCGATTCTCTTGGCAGAATGAATTGGGGTCCCACGGATGGCGCCAATTTGTTGAAGCAAAACCCGTTGTTCGGCTTGAGTTGGGAGTTCGGCTTCTATCAACGGTGCCGGAGGAAAATAAGCGTTCCTTCCTGCACAATGGACAACACGCGTTAGCCTTGTCCTGGATGATATCCAGGACCAAGCTTCGGCATGAAGGTAAGAAGAGGGTAATAAATGTGGTAATTAATGCAGTGGTTAATGTAGGTGTGTGTATTCAATGCTAAACATTAAATGTGTTGGGGTATTTATACTACTCCAACTATGTACATGCTTCTTGTAGACTTCATGTTCACGCGGACCTATATTACACACTGTGTAGGTCTCTGACCACCCTACTTGATAGACCACGTGGTAAGAATCCAGAAACACGGTCACTTTGTTACTGCCGTCCGGACAAGAAGCATACCGTCCGGCCAACGATCTTGCCGGACACTAGGACGTCCGGACACATACGCCAACAATAACCATGCCACAACATGAAAAACAAATTTTAAGAAACCATGCATAAGTCATACGAAAATGATTTATAAAAAATACTTATACAAAAACCAAATAAAATAAAATAAAAAATAAAATCACTAATAGACAAAAGTAAAAATTACATAAAATTTTGTCACACAAAAAACACATATATCACAACAAAAAAACACCCGCGCAATTAAAAAATATATCTAGAAAGCTTAGTAGAACATTTTGGACGTTTACATAATGAAAATAGCCCGTAAAAAACATAGCATATATGTTATAAGCCCCGCCACAACACGATGAGTGCCTATTTATTCGTTGAATAAATATAGACAGTTAAGCCTTTTATATAACGATAAGCAGGTTCTGAATTTATATTGCATCGTTGAAAATTATATAATTAGCTAAGCATAAATGAACAATGACTAGAATATAAAATGGCAAAATCTTGTGTATAACGATATTAAATACCAAGTGGTATTATGTTAATAGAGTATTAACGTGTTGTATATTTTGCATTGACTTTATACAAATATAAATAAATACCAAAGTTCAACCTTATCTTCAATGTTCTAAAATTGGTTATCTATTGATCTTGTTACAAGAATATAGAAATTTAGTGACAAAATTTCTAATGACACAAAAATTGTGAGCAAAAGCTTAAAATTTTAAGATTTATTGACATTTTTATTAACAAACTGTGCTATAAAAGGCGAAAACTATGTACTCACCTTTTTTTGGTGTCATCATAAACAAACTTTTACTTACATATTTTTAAGTGTGAGAGAAACAAATAAAATTTGTAGTGACATTTCTTTTATACTTTGGTGACACTTTATTACTTTTAGTGACACTTTTTTACACTAGATGACAACTTTTTGTTGTTTTTTTTAGAACGGCTAGCTAGGTTAGTACATATATAGTTAGTGTAGCTAGTGAGAGCCTACTCTCATACTCTTACATGAGGAAGCCACCATGGAGAGACTCGAACTTAAGACCTCTCTCATAAGGAAGAGCCCCTGGCCAACTATGCTAAGCAGGCGTTGGCAACAATTTTTTTGTAGTGCCTGATCGAGCTTTCAGTTCACAGGTCAATCCGAGTTTTTTTTTTTCATTTTGTTTTTTTTTTCCTCAAATTAGCTTTCAGTCACCTGACCAATTCACGATTCTATATTTTCAACCGGTTGGGTCAACCAAGCTTTAAAATTTATTCTCATTAAGTCATAGTACGTTGTAAAATTTTAGATGTAAATTGTAGTTCCAATACCTTAGACTTTAGGATTAAAACCCATTAATAGATTTTCAGCTACCTTTATATATGAGAAAATTACAAAGCGGGACTTTTTAAAGTGTGGTCCGTTTTTATCTTTTCATCTCTTTCCAAAGAGCCATACTCAACCGGCACCGCTCAACCGCTCAAGTACAAAAGAATGACACGTGGCAAAATTTGGGTGGAGTCGAGCGGTTGAAGCGATCAAAGTCGAGCATTGAGCGGTCAAGTCGAAAGCATTGAGCGATCAAAGGAATGACACGTGTCATAAAAATAATGGACTTGAGCGGTTGAGCAGGTGCCGGTTGAGCATGGCTCTTTTGGGAAAGAGATGAAAAAAAGTCTTAAAAACGGACCACACTTGAAAAAAAGTCCCATTTTGGTAATTTTCTCTTAATATATTTCAAAACGAGTTTTGATCATCATAACAACAAATTTTACATATCCTATTTGCTACAAATAAAATTCATTCAGCATACACAAAAGTTTAAAAAACAAAAACTTGAAAAGAAATGGAAATGAGTTCAGTAACCAGAACCTATAAGACAAATAACAATAACACTGTCAATATGAAGCTGGGAATCATGAATTTGATTTGCACTTTCTTGGAACTTAAGCTACTCGAAAACTGAAGGCGTGCGCTATCAATCACCGGTCCACATAATACTCGGCGGTCACTAGTTCGAGTCTCGTTAAATGTATAGAAACTAATAGGTACCGACTCACGGCTGCTGAATTCTGCCTTGAATGTGACTGAGTGTCTCTCACTTGATCCAACACCAATGCTCCTTGTCGTAAAGTTCCATATCATGTCTTTAACTTGCACAAATACGGTTAAATCTCCCACACACGAGTCGTTAGCATCACCCATAATAAAATCTAGAGTGACTTGTCCATGTCTCCCAAAGTAATAGTTTGTTACGATTCCTGATGGACTAGCATAAATCAGCTCGATTGCACCACGCCCTCGTGGGACTGCAAAGTGTTTTGAGTCGATATATTTTATTATACCTAATATCTTCCATAGTTGTAGCGGGGATTGAATAGCTTTGTCAGGATCGTTGTTCCAATCATCCTCGAGTAGAATACCTTGAGATGAGTTGTCGAGAAAAGTTGGTCCAAGTTCGAACCCACTATTGACAAGACCTCTGTCTGTCAAAAAATGGTTAAAATTCTTTGTTATATCAATTATCATCTTATAAGTATTATTCATTTCAAAATTTCATCATTTCTTTTAAACTTGTACTACCTAAATTTTGCTCATAAAATACTGCCTTCTTTGGAGGCATTTGAGAGATATATTGTGAGACAGGTGGTATAGGGTGAGAACAAAATTTCCGTTCAAAAAAGAAAAAAAAGTTTTATATTCAATTTACCATGTAATTTGTTATATATAAGCGGGTGTCGAAAGGGATCGATGTTCATGTTACACGGGTAAGGTTGATATTTTGGCTTTGATGTACCCGGTCTAACCGGTATTCCATGGTTGTTTCTAGATTCTTGACTAATCATCCCAAGATGTTTACCCATTGAGATTCTGGCATGATTATCTTCTAAGATCTTTAGGCCGTGTTACAAGTAGGCCACCTTGGAGATGGTTTATTTTGTTATATCTTATATCCGAAACACCAAATTTATTCCACAAATTGCAGTAAAAAAATAGTCAAAAGTAGAGTTTGATATAAAAAATCAATAACTGTATACATAATGGCCTGATCGAGCTTTCAGTTCACTGTTCAATCCGAGGTTTTTTTTTTTCATTTTGTTTTTTTTTTCCTCAAATTAGCTTTCAGTCACCTAACCAATTCACGATTCTATATTTTCAACCGGTTGGGTCAACCAAGCTTTAAAACTTATTCTCATTAAGTCATAGTACGTTGTAAAATTTTAGATGTAAATTGTAGTTCCAATACCATAGACTTTAGGATTAAAACCCATTAATACATTTTCAGCTACCTTTAATATATGAAAATTATTAAAGGACTTTTTAAAGTGTGGTCCGTTTTTAGACTTTTCATCTCTTTCCAAAAAGCCATACTCAACGGCACCGCTCAACTCGCCAAGTACAAAAAGAATGACACGTGGCAAAATTTGGGTGGAGTCGAAAGCGGTTGAAGCGATCAAAGTCGGCAGTTGAGCGGTCAAGTCGGCGATTGAAGCGATCAAAGGAATGACACGTGTCATAAAAATAATGGACTTGAGCAGTTGGCGGTGCGGTTGAGCGTGGCTCTTTTGGGAAAGAGATGAAAAAAAGTCTTAAAACTGACCACTTGAAAAAAGTCCCATTTTGTAATTTTCTTAATATATTTCAAAACGAGTTTTGATCATCATAACAACAAATTTTACATATCCTATTTGCTACAAATAAAATTCATTCAGCATACACAAAAGTTTAAAAACAAAAACTTGAAAAGAATGGAAATGAGTTCAGTAACCTGAACCTATAAGACAAATAACAATAACACTGTCAATATGAAGCTGGGAATCATGAATTTGATTTGCACTTTCTTGGAACTTAAGCTACTCGAAAACTGAAGGCGTGCGCTATCAATCACCGGTCCACATAATACTCGGCGGTCACTAGTTCGAGTCTCGTTAAATGTATAGAAACTAATAGGTACCGACTCACGGCTGCTGAATTCTGCCTTGAATGTGACTGAGTGTCTCTCACTTGATCCAACACCAATGCTCCTTGTCGTAAAGTTCCATATCATGTCTTTAACTTGCACAAATACGGTTAAATCTCCCACACACGAGTCGTTAGCATCACCCATAATAAAATCTAGAGTAACTTGTCCATGTCTCCCAAAGTAATAGTTTGTTACGATTCCTGATGGACTAGCATAAATCAGCTCGATTGCACCACGCCCTCGTGGGACTGCAAAAGTGTTTTGAGTCGATATATTTTATTATACCTAATATCTTCCATTGTTGTAGCGGGATTGAATAGCTTTGTCAGATCGTTGTTCCAATCATCCTCGAGTAGAATACCTTGAGATGAGTTGTCGAGAAAGTTGGTCCAAGTTCGAACCCACTATTGACAAGACCTCTGTCTGTCAAAAATGGTTAAAATTCTTTGTTATATCAATTATCATCTTATAAGTATTATTCATTTCAAAATTTCATAATTTCTTTAAACTTGTACTACCTAAATTTTGCTCATAAAATCTGCCTTCTTTGAGGCATTTGAGAGATATATTGTGAGGCAGGTGGTATAGGGTGAGAACAAAATTTCCGTTCAAAAAAAGAAAAAAAGTTTTATATTCAATTTACCATGTAATTTGTTATATATAAGCGGGTAATCGAAAGGGATCGTGTTCATGTTACACGGGTAAGGTTGATATTTTGGCTTTGATGTACCCGGTCTAACCGGTATTCCCATGGTTGTTTCTAGATTCTTGACTAATCATCCCAAGATGTTTACCCATTGAGATTCTGGCATGATTATCTTCTAAGATCTTTAGGCCGTGTTACAAGTAGGCCACCTTGGAGATGGTTTATTTTGTTATATCTTATATCCGAAACACCAAATTTATTCCACAAATTGCAGTAAAAAAATAGTCAAAAGTAGAGTTTGATATAAAAAATCAATAAGCAGTATACATAATGGCCTGATCGAGCTTTCAGTTCACTGTTCAATCCGAGGTTTTTTTTTCATTTTGTTTTTTTTTCCTCAAATTAGCTTTCAGTCACCTAACCAATTCACGATTCTATATTTTCAACCGGTTGGGTCAACCAAGCTTTAAAACTTATTCTCATTAAGTCATAGTCGTTGTAAAATTTTAGATGTAAATTGTAGTTCCAATACCATAGACTTTAGGATTAAAACCCATTAATACATTTTCAGCTACCTTTAATATATGAGAAAATTAAAGCAGGACTTTTTAAAGTGTGGTCCGTTTTTAGACTTTTCATCTCTTTCCCAAAAGCCATACTCAACCGCACCGCTCAACCGCTCAAGTACAAAAAGAATGACACGTGGCAAAATTTGGGTGGAGTCGGCGGTTGAGCGATCAAAGTCGGCAGTTGAGCGATCAAGTCGGCGGTTGAGCGATCAAAGGAATGACACGTGTCATAAAATAATGGACTTGAGCGGTTGAGCAGTGCGGTTGAGCATGGCTCTTTTGGGAAAGAGATGAAAAAAGTCTTAAAACGACCACACTTGAAAAAGTCCCATTTTGTAATTTTCTTAATATATTTCAAAACGAGTTTTGATCATCATAACAACAAATTTTACATATCCTATTTGCTACAAATAAAATTCATTCAGCATACACAAAAGTTTAAAAAACAAAAACTTGAAAAGAAATGGAAATGAGTTCAGTAACCTGAACCTATAAGACAAATAACAATAACACTGTCAATATGAAGCTGGGAATCATGAATTTGATTTGCACTTTCTTGGAACTTAAGCTACTCGAAAACTGAAGGCGTGCGCTATCAATCACCGGTCCACATAATACTCGGCGGTCACTAGTTCGAGTCTCGTTAAATGTATAGAAACTAATAGGTACCGACTCATGGCTGCTGAATTGTGCCTTGAATGTGACTGAGTGTCTCTCACTTGATCCAACACCAATGCTCCTTGTCGTAAAGTTCCATATCATGTCTTTAACTTGCACAAATACGGTTAAATCTCCCACACACGAGTCTTTAGCATCACCCATAATAAAATCTAGAGTAACTTGTCCATGTCTCCCAAAGTAATAGTTTGTTACGATACCTGATGGACTAGCATAAATCAGCTCGATTGCACCACGCCCTCGTGGGAGTGCAAAGTGTTTTGAGTCGATATATTTTATTATACCTAATATCTTCCATTGTTGTAGCGGGGATTGATAGCTTTGTCAGGATCGTTGTTCCAATCATCCTCGAGTAGAATACCTTGAGATGAGTTGTCGAGAAAAGTTGGTCCAAGTTCGAACCCACTATTGACAAGACCTCTGTCTGTCAAAAAATGGTTAAAATTCTTTGTTATATCAATTATCATCTTATAAGTATTATTCATTTCAAAATTTCATAGTTTCTTTTAAACTTGTACTACCTAAATTTTGCTCATAAAATACTGCCTTCTTGGAGGCATTTGAGAGATATATTGTGAGAGGTGGTATAGGGTGAGAACAAAATTTCGTTCAAAAAAAAAAAAAAGCTTTATATTCAATTTACCATGTAATTTGTTATATATAAACGGGTAATCAGAAAGGGATCAGTGTTCATGTTACACGGGTAAGGTTGATATTTTGGCTTTGATGTACCCGGTCTAACCGGTATTCCCATGGTTGTTTCTAGATTCTTGACTAATCATCCCAAGATGTTTACCCATTGAGATTCTGGCATGATTATCTTCTAAGATCTTTAGGCCGCGTTACAAGTAGGCCACCTTGGAGATGGTTTATTTTGTTATATCTTATATCCGAAACACCAAATTTATTCCACAAATTGCGGTAAAAAATAGTCAAAAGTAGAGTTTGATATAAAAATCAATACCCGTATACATAATGGCTCGATCGAGCTTTCGGTTTCTTCGTTCAATCCGAGGTTTTTTTTTCATTTTGTTTTTTTCCTCAAATTAGCTTTCAGTCACCGACCAATTCACGATTCTATATTTTCAACCGGTTGGGTCAACCAACCTTTAAAACTTATTCTCATTAAGTCATAGTACGTTGTAAACTTTTAGATGTAAATTTTAGTTCCAATACCTTAGACTTTAGGATTAAAACCCATTAATAGATTTTCAGCTACCTTTAATATATGAGAAAATTACCAAAACGGGACTTTTTTAAAGTGTGGTCCGTTTTTTAGACTTTTTTTCATCTCTTTCCCAAAGAGCCATACTCGGAGACCTGCTCAACCGCTCAAGTACAAAAAGAATGACACGTGGCAAAATTTGGGTAGAGTCGAGCGGTTGAGCGATCAAAGTCGAGCAGTTGAGCGATCAAGTCGGCAGTTGAGCGATCAAAGGAATGACACGTGTCATAAAAATAATGGACTTGAAGCAGTTGAGCGGTGCGGTTGAGCATGGCTCTTTTGGAAAGAGATGAAAAAAGTCTTAAAACGGACCACACTTGAAAAAAGTCCCTTTGTAATTTTCTTAATATATTTCAAAACGAGTTTTGATCATCATAATAACAAATTTTACATATCCTATTTGCTACAAATAAAATTCATTCAGCATACACAAAAGTTTAAAAACAAAACTTGAAAAGAATGGAAATGAGTTCAGTAACCTGAACCTATAAGACAAATAACAATAACACTGTCAATATGAAGCTGGGAATCATGAATTTGATTTGCACTTTCTTGGAACTTAAGCTACTCGAAAACTGAAGGCGGCGCTATCAATCACGGTCCACATAATACCGGCGGTCACTAGTTCGAGTCTCGTTAAATGTATAGAAACTAATAGGTACCGACTCACGGCTGCTGAATTCTGCCTTGAATGTGACTGAGTGTCTCTCACTTGATCCAACACCAATGCTCCTTGTCGTAAAGTTCCATATCATGTCTTTAACTTGCACAAATACGGTTAAATCTCCCACACACGAGTCGTTAGCATCACCCATAATAAAATCTAGAGTAACTTGTCCATGTCTCCCAAAGTAATAGTTTGTTACGATTCCTGATGGACTAGCATAAATCAGCTCGATTGCACCACGCCCTCGTGGGACTGCAAAGTGTTTTGAGTCGATATATTTTATTATACCTAATATCTTCCATTGTTGTAGCGGGGATTGAATAGCTTTGTTAGTATCGTTGTTCCAATCATCCTCGAGTAGAATACCTTGAGATGAGTTGTCGAGAAAAGTTGGTCCAAGTTCGAACCCACTATTGACAAGACCTCTGTCTGTCAAAAAATGGTTAAAATTCTTTGTTATATCAATTATCATCTTATAAGTATTATTCATTTCAAAATTTCATAATTTCTTTTAAACTTGTACTACCTAAATTTTGCTCATAAAATACTGCCTTGCTGGAGGCATTTGAGAGATATATTGTGAGACAGGTGGTATAGGGTGAGAACAAAATTTCCGTTCAAAAAAAAGAAAAAAAAAGTTTTATATTCAATTTACCATGTAATTTGTTATATATAAACGGGTAATCAGAAAGGGATCAGTGTTCATGTTACACGGGTAAGGTTGATATTTTGGCTTTGATGTACCCGGTCTAACCGGTATTCCCATGGTTGTTTCTAGATTCTTGACTAATCATCCCAAGATGTTTACCCATTGAGATTCTGGCATGATTATCTTCTAAGATCTTTAGGCCGCGTTACAAGTAGGCCACCTTGGAGATGGTTTATTTTGTTATATCTTATATCCGAAACACCAAATTTATTCCACAAATTGCAGTAAAAAAATAGTCAAAAGTAGAGTTTGATATAAAAAATCAATACCTGTATACATAATGGCCTGATCGAGCTTTCAGTTCACTGTTCAATCCGAGTTTTTTTTTTTTTTCATTTTGTTTTTTTTCTTCAAATTAGCTTTCAGTCACCTGACCAATTCACGATTCTATATTTTCAACCGGTTGGGTCAACCAAGCTTTAAAACTTATTCTCATTAAGTCATAGTACGTTGTAAAATTTTAGATGTAAATTGTAGTTCCAATACCTTAGACTTTAGGATTAAAACCCATTAATAGATTTTCAGCTACCTTTAATATATGAGAAAATTACCAAAACGGGACTTTTTTAAAGTGTGGTCCGTTTTTTAGACTTTTTTTCATCTCTTTCCCAAAAGAGCCATACTCAACCGGCACCTGCTCAACTGCTCAAGTACAAAAAGAATGACACGTGGCAAAATTTGGGTGGAGTCGAGCGGTTGAGCGATCAAGTCGAGCGATTGGCGATCAAAGGAATGACACGTGTCATAAAAATAATGGACTTGAGCGGTTGAGCGGTGCGGTTGAGCATGACTCTTTTGGGAAAGAGATGAAAAAAGTCTTAAAACGGACCACACTTGAAAAAAGTCCCTTGGTAATTTTCTTAATATATTTCAAAACGAGTTTTGATCATCATAACAACAAATTTTACATATCCTATTTGCTACAAATAAAATTCATTCAGTATACACAAAAGTTTGAAAAACAAAAACTTGAAAAGAAATGGAAATGAGTTCAGTAACCAGAACCTATAAGACAAATAACAATAACACTGTCAATATGAAGCTGGGAATCATGAATTTGATTTGCACTTTCTTGGAACTTAAGCTACTCGAAAACTGAAGGCGTGCGCTATCAATCACCGGTCCACATAATACTCGGCGGTCACTAGTTCGAGTCTCGTTAAATGTATAGAAACTAATAGGTACCGACTCACGGCTGCTGAATTCTGCCTTGAATGTGACTGAGTGTCTCTCACTTGATCCAACACCAATGCTCCTTGTCGTAAAGTTCCATATCATGTCTTTAACTTGCACAAATACGGTTAAATCTCCCACACACGAGTCGTTAGCATCACCCATGATAAAATCTAGAGTAACTTGTCCATGTCTCAAAAAAAATATGTTTGTTACGATTCCTGATGGACTAGCATATATCAGCTCGATTGCACCACGTCCTCGTGGGACTGCAAAGTGTTTGGAGTCGATATATTTTACTATACCTAAAATTTTCCATTGTTGTACCGGGGATTGAATAGCTTTGTCAGGATCGTTGTTCCAATCATCCTCGAGTAGAATACCTTGAGATGAGTTGTGGAGAAAAGTTGGTCCAACTTCGAACCCGCTATTGACAAGATCTCTATCTGTCAAAAAAGGGTTAAAATCCTTTGTTATATATCATTATCATCTTATAAGTTACTACTCATTTCAAAATTTCTGAATTTCTTTTAAACATGTACTACCTAAATTTTGCTCATAAAATACTGCCACACTGGAGGCATTAGGGATATATATTGTGAGACATGTGGGATAGGGTGAGGAAAAAGAAAACGGTTTATATTCATTTCACCATGTAATTCATTACATATAAACATGTATTTTTTTGGGTAAAAGGTCAAAGACCCGGTAAAAAGAGAGGGATCAATACTGTTCATGTTACGCGGTAAGGTTGACATTTTGGCTTAGATGTACCCTGTCTAACCGGTATTCCCATGGCCGTTTCTAGACTCTTCGCTAATCATCTCAATATGTTTACCCATTGAGATTCTAACATGAGTGTCTTCTAAGATCTTTAGGCCGCACTACAACTAGGCCGTTCATGTTGTTATATCTTAAATTCAAAACACCAAATTATTACCACAAATTGCAGTAAAAAAAATACTCAAAAGTAGAGTTTGATATCAAAAGTGAATACCTAAATACATTCTTGGAGTCTCAATACTTGTGATGATAAAAGTATCGACGACAGGCCAACAAGTCATATTGCCACCACTACCCATCACAACACTTTGAATTTGTATTCCCATAATTCCTTTTCTAATTTCATAGTTCCCTATTGAGAAGGCATAAGTTTGCCACATTTCTGTCCCAACTGATTCTTTATAAGAGAATACTTGCGAGCCAGATGGACCCGAAACATTGACTGCAGTGAAGTTGTTAGCACAATCCATGCTACTCGGAGCAAGGGTAAATGTAAGGACATAATCATAAGTGAAATCTTTATTGGATTTGAATGTTTGGTTGATCATACCATCTGGACCCAATCGAATACCATGACCATTTCCAGGTAGTGATACGTTTCCACCAGCAGTCACGTACCAAACTGTCCCGTTAAATGACCAGCCGGGGATAACGTTGGTTCTGGTATCAAGGAGCACAAACTTCGATGTCGCGTTTCTTGTTAGATTTGTTGGTGGAGTTTCAAAATTCGGATTTTGAAGTGTAGCTCCTTCGATACAATGTTTTTCAGTTTAGCAAAGCAACATAAATCATTAATAAGGCGATAACATAAGTTTAAGCAAGGACTAAAGTAGATTAACATACCTCTAGAAGAAACGAACGAGACAAATATGAACAATGTAGCGACGATCATCGTGAGATCCATTGCTAATGCTGATATTAAGTTGAGTTTACTAAGAGGTTTAACTAGTATATATAGATTAACAAAAGATTAACTACAAGTCAACTATGAATTTCGAGGAAATGAATCAATGATCAGATCTATCCAATGTAGATTAATGCTAAGTCAATCCAAAAAAGTCAAACATGGTCATATTTAACATGTTCCATTAACCATATTGATGGTTAAGATGATTGAGGTGACTAGATCACAAATTCTTTAAAAATCAGATAGCTAGGCAAATGTTAGGTATTCGTTTTTCATCAAAATGAAAAACCTCCTTTTTCACTTTTTTTTTTTAAATAAAATATCTTCAAGTTACGAAAAATACACCATCGCTCGATGAGAAATTTTTTATCTTTCAGGGGACGTACATTTCGATATATTTTTGACGATTTTTCTTTCTGGATATATCTTTTTACTGTCGAAATTTTCGCTAAGAAAAATCACATGTGATTTGTTATTTTAAAAATCACGTGTGATTTTACAAATCACATGTGATTTAATTTGTAAGATCACATGTGATATTTTATTTTAAAAATTACATGTCAGTTCACGAATCACGCGTGTTTTTAAAAATTACAAATCAACTTTGATTTTATAAATCACGTGTGATATTTTAGTTTAAAAAAGTCCGTCAAAAGTATGTAGAACTGCCTCAGTATAGAAAGATGATTTATTCTCGTCGCGATGGTTTGATTTGTTTTTGTTGGTTTTATGGATATAAATTAGTAGGCGTGATATAAATTAGTTAGTTAGGATCG
This sequence comes from Chrysanthemum lavandulifolium, assembly GCA_022545495.1. Taxonomy (NCBI): domain Eukaryota; kingdom Viridiplantae; phylum Streptophyta; class Magnoliopsida; order Asterales; family Asteraceae; genus Chrysanthemum; species Chrysanthemum lavandulifolium. The sequence continues at coordinate 14,977,271 of CM040241.1, forward strand.
AACTCGAGACTATGGGATTGCACACTTTACGTATGAGAATTTAAAGTTAATAATTAAATATAAACGTTATATTTATTTATTTATTAAACGAAATAACTAACGAACGTTAAGTAATTAATGTAATGGACTAACGGGCGTTAAATGTATTTGGAAAAGGACTAGATTGCAAAGTTTGGGAAGTTTCCGGAATCCCTTGGGGATGCCTACCAACGATCGGCCAAGGAGAAAAGGAAACAAAGCCAAACTTGTTCACCAAGTTAGTTGGGTATATATACAAGGCTTAGGGTCTTGATTTTGCATCTCTTGTATTCATTAAGCTAAACCTAAAACTTTGTTTGTGTGTTTTCTTAATACAAACCGATCGTACATCCCTTTAGGGTGTCGATCTTCAAACCTTTTCCACATCAAGTTATTTGTTTGATAAAAACTAGCATTACTTTAATTCGGTTTAATGCGTGTGTACAAGAACATAGTAATAACACACTATTGTTATTATCTTGGATTGAATTACAAAGCGGTAAGGGTAATTCATATAATCCTAAATAAATCAAATTAGGGTTCATCCGTTGCTAGTTTGTGGATTTGATTCTTGTTCGGCTAGAATCAAGAAAAGATGTATACTATATTCTTTTATGTTAATTAATTGTTCATTAATAAATCATATACGCTTCCGCTTGATTACTTTGATGTTTTGTGGTTATTTATTTGAATGTCATGTTATATAATTCCAACAGTGACATCACGAGTCATTGGTTTTTAATGAGTAATTAATTACATAAATGCGTAATAAAACAAATACTTGTATGTTGTTTGATATTATTAATCTAGGGTTTATGTTATTTTTTTTTTGGTCGAATTTTTTTTATAAAAATTGGGGCGTTCCCCATATTTTTTTTAATGTCGACACATTAAAAATTATTAGGGTTTTGAAAATTGTTTGCTAACCTTATTAAAACCTAGAATTAATATTGATTACGTGATTAATTCGTGAATAATTTGTTATGTGTCATGGAATTTTTATATGCGATCTTGTGACTTATTTGTATAAATTGTTATGATATCCATGATTATACATGCATGTTAGTCATGGATAAGTTGCTTTGATAATTGTTTAATTGTTGAGACATATTTAATTACGATAAATCTTGAATTGGGAAAGACTCCAATTATGTATATTAATGAATCAATTATGTGCAATTTGGTATATCATTAATTATGGGTTTACGCAATCGATTCGTCGATGTATGTGGCTCACTCTCAATTGAGAGAGTGAAAGCCCTAATTAATATATACATTAATTTAACCTAGACATTGATTATTAATAGGGTTTTATCGAATAAGTTGCATGTGGCTACTTGTTTACACGTATAAATTGTTTATTATGTGCGCATTGTTTTTTAGTAGTTTATTTTTATTTGTTACTTGTTTGTTTATTATGTTAGGCAGGTTTTAAGCAAAGGGTAATTTTGAATAGAAAAATAATACGGACTAAACAATGGCGAAATTTGATTTGTTTTGGAAGAGTTAAGTTTTCAATAGTTTAATTGATTGGTGACTTTGGTACAAATGGTGCGAGCGGCTCACCCACTAGAATGAACTATAAAGGGGTTAATAAAGAAGTGCGCATGATCACACTGAAAGGATGTCTAAGGTTATGCTTTTGCGCTTACGGTCCTCACGCCTCTGTAAGTTCGAATGGAGCTACTTAGTAAGCCATAAAATGTGCAAGCTCATCTTAAGGCGAATTAGTTTTAATTCCATGCGCCACATTCGTGGTAATTATCCGAAACACTAAGTGTTTACACTTATGCAAAAGTACGGTATAATGGACGATAATTAACACTAAATTCCTTGATTGGTGAACCCAATACCTCAATCAAAACTTTGATAATTTGATCTTTATGAATTGGTAATAAAAGTTTTTATTAAATTTATGCTACAAGATGAATGCATGACATCTTTGTACATATTTGATTTGACCACATAAAATCAAAACTAGTACCCTTTTAAATTAAGTTATATGCCATCTAATTAAAAGGAACACTTGAAGTTGCAATTTACGTCATGACATTACTTGGCTAGATTGTAATGGAGAGGTAAATCTCTATGTAAAGTCGGACCTTACATGGACATATTTGTAGTTCTTTAAGTTAGACACTTAAGTTGAGTAGGAAGTGAGACACGGACTCAAGGCATAAGATGGGATGAAACATGTTTATATTTGCAATAGCGTTGGAAAATATAAATCCCATAATGATCTAGGAATTGGAAATTGTTTGCCAATTATTGTTCGATGATTACCTTATTATGTGCTTTCGTTACTAGCGGATCAAGCGATGTAATGGAACTATGATAATTTGGATCCTAGTTTTCGAGAAAATTCTATGGTTATATGAATATTACCTTGGGTATTTTATTTTCTTGAAAAGTTTAATTATCGAAAATACTAAAATTGAATTTTGCTAATTCTTTAAATGTATTAATGCAACATTAAACCGTAAGCGAAGGTTATTCTGTATTGGTAAATTGATCTACACTGTAAGGGTTTTTGGTAGAGTCAACTTTACTAAAAGAATAAACCTAGTCCTCTTTTCATAAGAAAGAGTGAGATTCAATCCTATTCCTTTTCATGAATGAAGAAAGGTATGATAGGACAATTAGAATTGTCTAAATTCTAAATACATAACTCGTAAGCAAATTTTAATAGTTAAGAAAATTGCATATTTACGAGTTATTAAATTAGAAGCTAGACTAATTCTTGTATAATTGGTAAAAGACAAACTAGCATATTTTATCTAGTTGTTTTGCTTTGACCATTTAAAAGTACTACTTACAATTGTTGGAATAGTAGAACTATTAAGAAAGAAATTGCATGCCCAATTTTTCAAGTTAATAGCATTGATGGATAAATTCATCATCTACATAGTAGAATACATTCTTTTAAGTACATAAGTAATTGTTATGTATGGACTTTCTCAAAGGTGTAGGAAGTAAATAGTACACTATTTTCTTTCAATAGAATCTTTGGTTAATGAAACACTTACAATGTTGTCAAATCCGATTGGTGGAGTGTTGTGTTCTTATTCTTGAATAAGGAATTAATGTAATGATCTCTTATTCGATTGGGAGTTACAAGCTTTGTCATCTTGGTAGTAACCCATTATCTCTAGAATGTCTTAAGATAATTACTTTCCACTTGTAGACACTTATGTTTTCAAGGATAGTCATGTACGTTTCCTTATTAGACAATGAAGTGGTTCTACATCTACTAGTTATGCTAATATCAATGACACAATCATATTAGTCACATAAACAAACATATGTCGTGTTGTTTATTCGCTACATGATGTTGTTCCATGCACAAGTGGGAGAAATCTATATTGTGTGCAAGGTACAACATATAAGTATATGATTTAATGGATTCTCTTGACGCAAGGTAAGAGACTAACGTTCTAATATAACTTGTACATATCTAATTCTAGAAACACTTGGTGTTGCAATTTCGTCATGTCGAACTTGGCGAGATTGCAACAACAAAGTAAATCTCTATGTGAAGTCGGACCTTGCATGGACATATTTGCGGTTTCTAAATTAGACAAGTATTTAGAACGTGTGTCAAAATGATATATAAGACTACTTCAAATTAAATATTTATGTATTATTAGAATGACATAAAATTAAATGAAGTAATCTAATCCTACTTCAATTTGTTTATTTATGTATTTTGGAATGACATAAATGAAAAATAATGTAGTCCTACATTATTGTGAAGTAAATAAATTAACTTGAAACTACTATTGAAACCAAGAGTTGTGTTCATAATTACTTTAGTTAAACATGTTTATGATTCATTGTAAAGACATAAACATAAAGTCTTTTAAGACTTATAATAAAGTAAGACGTTAACTTGTTATGTTTTTAATTAAGACATATACAAGAAGTCATTGAGTTGATCAATGATTTATAACGTATAATGGGATTATAACAGTTTATGTTTTCTTGATGAGACATGGATATGAAGTGACTTGGTTAAAAAGTACTTGTGTTATAAAGCATGCAATTGGCTTGGAAAGTCTATTATACCATTAAGTTGACTTAGTTGGTAAATAGGTAAGCCAAAAGGAATATGTTTATCTTATATATTGTTAGATTGTCTTACAATATTAAATTCTAATGAATACCACAAGTTGATGGTATGTTCAGTTAGGAGAATCAAACTCTATTTGATTTGTTTGATTCAAGATAACCATAACTTCTTTCTTAAAAAGTAACAAGGTTAGAAAATTGAGTATGGATTGAATATACTCAATATGACTCCAACCTAGAAGATTGTTAAAACACCATTTTATTATGGAATGTGATGAATCACATTAAGTTTTAAAATTGAAGATTACGAATTTGTTAAACTACTTATGAATAGGTTGTTAACAAACTTAAGTCGGAATTATCAATGTGTATTTGTAATGTCCCAAAAGAGAACAATGTAGTTTTGCTCTAATTGCTAAGTATATATAGATAGTCTATATATTACAAAAGGCAAGTGGGAGTTTTTATCTTGAAAGATAAAATTACAAGATACATAATCTTCTAAAACACACTAGTAAATATCATGATGAGGTTAGACATGTAAATGATAGACCTCAAGATGATGGAATTTTCATTCATAGATCTGCAAGGATATCTCGGATATTTGACTTATATCTTTGAGAAATATGAGTTCTAGGATTATAGTAAACCGATAATCATTATGATGGATTACCAAATATTGAATTGGGTAAATTACTCATACTATGAATGTTAAAGATGTTGTCCATAAAGATAATCAATTTTGGAAATTTGGTTTATCTTAATAGTTAGACTAGAGAATGGAAATGAGTTTCTTCAAAGAGATGAAAAACCCTAGTGGTTTGAATTTCTATGTAGAAATCATATGGACAATATTGTACACATATTTAATGCATGTTTTATGACAAGATTATTAATCATACTTAAGCAATTAATTATGATTGAATATTCTTTTCTAGACACATTAAATATATAAAGATGATAATTGTCATACTTGTTTTCATTAATATGAAATATGACAATGGAATATCAAAACTCTTTCTTGAGAAATTACTTGGCGAGGACGGTAAGTAATTGAAAGGTTTTTGAATTCATATAATCTTTAGAAGTGTACAAAGTGCAATAATTCATGAATGGATAAATGCATGCATCTATGAAATTATTCTTATGTTTAATTATTAAATCATAGTTTTGATTTATAATTGAAATAAGATAAATTTTAAGTATTCCTGAAAGCTAGTGGGAGTATTATGTTAAGGTTTTAAATCTTATATGTTGTATAACATATAGGAAGTAACATTCCTTGTAAGCTAAATGTTAAGTCTTAGATTGGAATGAAACTTCACTTGTAAGATTTAAGAATTAAAACATACAACCTTGAAATATATGTTTATTGTTAATAAACATGTGCAGTAAAATAAATGATTCTAATAAAACATGATATATCATTTGGAAAATGGATAAATATCTTTTGACAAGATAGAACATGAATGAATTCTAAGTTTGACATGTAGATTCATCATGTACATCATGTTGTGTATTAAAATTGTTGTATCATTCTTGAATAAGAAGTGATTTGACAACATTGATATCTAACTAAAAGTTATTAGATAACTTGTGTAATGAATATTCTAAAAGAATTACATCCTCAGCCTGGAATTGCTCCTAGATTCTATGGATGAACAATATGTCAAATGTTGTGCAAATTGTCATCAGCTTTAAACTTGAAAGTTAGGAAAGCATCAAACATTACACAATAAGATATTAAAGTTTACGGAGTTTTAATGAGCATATTGTTGTTTGTATACAATGATGCTGGTTTAATTGAGATGACACTCAATACTAGTCATGGTAGGATTTCATCCTTGTTAATGGCCATGTGAACTAGTTGTGCTACTAAGAGCACAGTTGCATTATACATTAAAAGAATAAGAATACTTTAAACTTTAAAATGTTTGAAAGTTTAAATTGTCATAAATTGGTGATAGAGGATGTCACATACTTTATGAATTATTATGTGGATTGGTGAATGCACACATACAAGGACTTCACTAATTGAATTCTTGAAATAAGTATTCTCAAAATTACGATAGATCATGTTGGTTGATTTATGCCTTGTCAACAAGTATGATTGTCATTACTTGAGGCATAATTCATCAATGGAATTTTCATGCATTGATCTATTTGGTATTTGGATAAGGGATGTTAAACAATTGTTATAATAAATCAAGTACTTGGTATGTTTGATTTTATAATATATTGTATCCTATATTTGCATGTTTAATCCGTGAATAAATTTATTTATTCTAAATCGTCCGTTGTCAATTAATGATATGGGAGTATCATTAAACTAAGACAAATCTGAGAGATATGGTAGAATGTACTTGAAAGTATATTGATGAGAATGCATACCAATTTCAGATGATATTCAATGAATTGAATATAGGACTTATCCCAACTACATAATTTACTTTGTGGATATTGTTATAAGTAAATTATGAATAGTTATCCTCAGACTTGAGATACCAGATAAGTGTCATGAATGTAGTGCATACGTGGAGCAACTTAACGCTATCGTGGCGGTAGTCATAAGGGTTGTTTCACGAAGTGTTGCAAAGTTCGTGGGTTATTCTCGTAGTCAAGATAGAATTTGTTCCTTCAAATTTATTTTGGAGTTTAATATTTTGGGCCCTCGTAGGGTTGACAAGATGTTTGCATGGCCATGCCCAAAGTTCTCCCCGAATATGTTCGAAGATTTGGTAATCTTGTTCAATCACTAATAACGAGAAAGCAGAATGGTTGAATAAAGAATGACTTAATTCCATATCTTTATTTAACATGGTATTAGAAACAAAAGGATAATAATAATGAGAAATCATTAAAGGTTTTCCAGAGCCTTGCTCGAGTTGTACTAGAGGCATCAAGTGTTGCTAGACGCTAACCGAATGTGATCACTCTATTAAGATATATCCAGTGGGAGTGTTGGTTTTATGGATATAAATTAGTAGGCGTGAGTTAGGATCGAACTCGAGACTATGGGATTGCACACTTTACGTATGAGAATTTAAAGTTAATAATTAAATATAAGCGTTATATTTATTTATTTATTAAACGAAATAACTAACGAACGTTAAGTAATTAATGTAATGGACTAACAGGCGTTAAATGTATTTGGAAAAGGACTAGATTGCAAAGTTTGGGAAGTTTCCGGAATCCTTGGGGATGCCTACCAACGATCGGCCAAGGAGAAAAGGAAACAAAGCCAAACTTGTTCACCAAGTTAGTTGGGTATATATACAAGGCTTAGGGTCTTGATTTTGCATCTCTTGTATTCATTAAGCTAAACCTAAAACTTTGTTTGTGTGTTTTCTTAATACAAACCGATCGTACATCCCTTTAGGGTGTCGATCTTCAAACCTTTCCACACCAAGTTATTTGTTTGATAAAACTAGCATTACTTTAATTCGGTTTAATGCGTGTGTACAAGAACATAGTAATAACATACTATTGTTATTATCTTGGATTGAATTACAAAGCGGTGAGGGTAATTTATATAATCCTAACTAAATCAAATTAGGGTTCATCCGTTGCTAGTTTGTGGATTTGATTCTTGTTCGGCTAGAATCAAGAAAAGGTACGTATATTCTTTTATGTTAATTAATTGTTCATTAATAAATCCTATACGCTTCCGCTTGATTACTTTGATGTTTTGTGGTTATTTATTTGAATGTCATGTTATATAATTCCAACGGATGGATAGTTAACCATGGTGAAAAAGTTTAGGCGAGACTCACACACTCAATATACACGTTCGGTTGAAAAAGCTTTTAGTGTAGCACCTTGCACATAATGGCTTTATTATATTTAAAGTGGCATCATAAAATTTTAAAGGTGAACATATTGTATCATAACATAAGATATTCATTCATGGTGGAAAATTGTGTTATATAAATAGTTTGAGTTTAACAAGTCCTTTATTGTTTACATGTTCATATAAATTGTTGTATTTGAAATAAACAACCTTCATTAACATAAATCATCGTTTAAATCATAATACGAAAAAAAAAAAAAATCAATATTGGGTGTTAATCATTATGAAAAAAATATAGGAACCGTTTTGGGGTATGGGTTTATTGTTTTTTCTAATTCTTCATCACCATAATCTTGATTTACAGTTGGAGTTGTGTTTCAAGATAAAGGCATCAGGTTCAATTTGTTTAGCGGTGTCTTGACTAAGGTTGTTGCATCTTGGCTAAGTGCTTCATTAGTCTTCATAGCTTTTTATGATGTTCTTAACAACTTTGTATACTGTGTTTTAACAGCTTTTATATGTTGTTTGGATAGAAGAAATAGGTGAAATATTAAAGCATGCCAAGATTTTGCCACATGATGCTGCAAAAGAACGACGCTCCTAATCAGGTACATGTTATTAAAATCTAAGGCGGTGTTTGTTTAAGTTTATTTTGGGGCTTGTAAGCTAATTTGACTTGGCCTGTATTTCATAAGTTTATTATTTTTTTTATGAGCTTATTGGGACATAAATGTCTCTCATGGACAAGTTTCGCGGGAAAAGGCCTTTTGTTGGGAATTATGTGAAGTAGGATTTCACGACATTCTCGCCGAAGTTTCTTTGAAGTAGAAGCGATTCTTTGAAGAAGTGATTCTCTTGAAGAGTACAAGCGTTGCCGTGTTCTTCTTTGAAGGGTGAAAGTTGACTAGGATCAAGCATAAACTACTATATTAAATGCTAACTCTCCGTATTCTTTGAGCGCCCAAGGTTGCATGGGCAATATTATTAGACTACTCTATATTTGTTTAATGTTTTAGTCATTAAATGCATGCAAACATGTTTAGTAGATCGAGTAGTAAGAGATTAGGTTCCTTGTTTATAAAAGGAACCAAATAGTTTGTAATAGAAACTCATCTCGAAACATAGAGTTTCAAGTTAATAAAAGATCCATAGAGGATCTAAGTGTTCTTAGTTATAACAACTTGTGTTTACTTTCCGCTATAGAATACAAGTTTTAGAGTCATCTATTAGTTTGCTTATGATTATATTTGCAACACTAATGATCCACGAGTGCTTAAGATCATCAAGGTGCGAGGTGTTTTCAACAAGTGGTATCGAGCCTCGGGAGAGTCTCTACGATCACGAGAACCTTATTTACCTCACCCCATACAACCAAAAACATTTCCACAATGCTCGGGCGATGATGAATCGAAGTCACCACCAACAACAACATCAAAACCACTACATCTATGCAAAGAATCGAGTCTATCCAACAATAATGGTAAGTTTCCTTACCTAAAGAAAGAAGAGTATGATCGTGGACTATGAAGATGCGAATGGATCTCCAATATTGATTGGAATCATGGGAGATAGTGAAGAATGGCAATGATCTAAAGAAGACCATTCGGATCTTGATGGTAAGTTTACCATTGCTCCTCCCAAAGCTTTTGAAGAGATTCTTGCGGTACAAAGAGACAAGGTAAGAACCATCCTTCTTCAATCCATTCACGAAGATCACTTAGGTGATTTTCACCACATGGTTGATGCAAAGGACATCTGGATGGCTCAAAGCAAGGTTTGGTGGGAATGAAGAGTCCGGGAGGATGAGGAAGTCTATCTTTGAGACAACACTTCCAAGAGTTCAACATCTCGAGGAAGAAGGTATCCACGAGGATATAATGGGTTTCATAAGATTACGAGTCACCGAATCATTTGAATGCAAAGCCCGACAATGATGATTGCAACTCTAATTTCCTAAGATCTTTGCCTCCATCATGGTTACATGTGAGTATAGCCCATAAGGCTAAAGGTGGAAATTTGGACATGCTCACCTTTGATGAGCTATACAATAAACTCAGATCTCGGAACTCGATGTCGATCTCCTACCTTGCACCATCTTACGGTCATTCGACCTTTGTTGGGACATCCCACTCGAATATGATGATGCATACTTCAAGTCCATCTTACTTGCCATCATCATCCTATCGTCCCACTCCATCACATCCTCAAGCCAAAGTGGCGGTATATTGGAGGATGTTCTTCATTCATTGTTGCTAATTATGATACTCAAGAGATCGGTATATGAAGACTTTGACCAAGTGGACCCACTTGATATGGAGGAGATGAAGTCGAAATGGCGGTGGCTATGCTTTCGGTGGATATCAAGAGGTTTGAAGAGAAGGCGGGAAGGAAGTTTGGGTTCAAGGAAAGGATCCATTTCGTTTGACAGGAGAAAGGTCAAGTGCTTCTCTTGTCATCGGATGGGTCACTTCTCGAGGGAGTGTAAAGACAAGAAGAGTGAGAGAGTACTAGCTACACTTCCTATTAGAGAATCGAGAGGAGCTAGCTCTAAAGCGACTCTAGTCACCATGGATGAACAGGTCAACTGGGTGCACATGAACCTGTGGTGAGGAAGCTGGCGTCTGAGAGAAGCTTGGATTGTCGGCGGATGCACTTGGAAGATAGGCATGATCGGTTTGCCTTCATGGGACTTTCTCGGTACACAACTGTATATTTGGTTGTAGTGAAAGATACAATGAACTGAAAGAAGCTTTTGATATTATGAAACCTAAATACAATGCATGCTATGTTGATAATGAAGCTTATAAACTCTCGTTAAAAACATTAGAAAGGCAAAAGGTTTGGTTTCGGAAGAATCGATAGCTTATGAAGAAAAGATTAAGGTGCTTCAATTTGATCTAGATATTGCTAATATTAACCTTAAACACTTGAAAAGAAAAAGTCGATACTATTCTTGAGAATCTAGAACTTAAAGAGAAACTTGATGAGGAAATAGCTAGACATAAACAATGGTTAATATCGGTGTGATCTAGCTAGAGCCCTTTATTGTAGTCGGTCAGAGAACTCGGGAATAGGTTTAGGCTTTCAAGTATGTAGGATTGGAAGCTAGGCAAGATGGGCGTAAATCTACACCGCAGCTTAGAACATTTTAGAAAGGAAGGTGATTTACATGCGTCCCTGGACCCATTAGAGGTGAATTCATGCCCACCGACCGTCCATTAATGTTGACTTTGATGGATCACACCATCTGTATGGCAAAAGTCAAAAGACTTGCGGACAATGATGCTTCATCTTATGATTTTGTCTCTTTCTCCGACGGTGACAATTCATCGGATCAAGGATCTACTTACAACCGTGATTCAAGTGATAATTCGGACCTTGTCGAGCCCTCACCGAGCCTACTCCCAAACTTGCACCCAAGACTATCTACAAGACCTCTAGGATAGCTCACGAGAATCTACTTCAAGCTGTTTCCCAAGCCTTGTCTTTTAAATCTTTGAATAATATGTCATTAAAAACAATTCGTTAATGTTTCTTGTTTAAGTTCTTCGCATGTAATTGAACATCTTACGTGTTGAATACATCTTCCAAAAGGAAGACTTGTTTTGTGTGTGAAGTAAACTTCATTTGATTAAGGATTGTGATTTTTATGAGCAAAGATTGGGTGCATGTGCTCTTGTGAAACCTAGACCAATATGGACCAATGTTAACCATATTCCACCTTATGTCCCATGAAGCTAGGCCGACTCTCCTTGGAGGAGATCGGTGATAGATTTAATGTGCAACCCACTAGCCCATATTTTAAACACGGTTATTGGCTGCATATGTTGACTCTTTGAAAAATGGGAAAGGATGTTGGGCACTTCTTGTCAAGTCCTCGTGAGTTGTTCTTGGAATAATAAGAGACCTAAATATCAATGGAAACCCAAGAACAATGGTGGATCTTAATCTTTGCTAAACCTAAATCTAATGATCCACAAGGCGGGTTCAAGTCGGCAATGACTTGAACCTCCTCGATATACTAACATTCTTTTGTATATATGTTTGTTTTCAGGATCATCCCTTAAGCATAAAGATATTGGTATTGTTGATAGTGGTTGTTCTAGAAGTATGTCGGAAATAGAGATATGATGCAATTTTGTTCCTATTGAAGAAGGAGGAATGTTACCTTTGGTGGAAGTGATGGTAGAATTACTGGGAAAGGCACCATCAAAACACCTTTCTTGAACTTTGAGAATGCGTACTATGTTAGGGAGCTTGAACTTCAACTTGTTCTCGGTCTCACAAATTTGTGACACCAAGAACAAGGTTCATTCTCTGAAAATGAATGTCTTGTGCTTTCTAAAGAGTTCAAGCTTCGGAAGATACCTCAATTCTGAGAGTCCTCGAACTCACAATCTATACATTCAACCTCAATGAAGTTCACCACGAAGGTGACCTCACTTGTTTTGGCTAAAGCATCATTGGATGAGTCAATAAATGGCACGGAGAATGGCTCATGTAAATTTCAAAACTATAAACACTCTCTCCAAAAGGGGTCTTGTCGAAGGACTTCCCACCAAAGTGTTCTCCGGTGATCATAATTGTGTTGCATGCAACAAAGGGAAACAACACGAGCATCCTACAAAATTTGTCTCTGCGGTGAGCATCATCTACGAGCCTCTTCACCGTTACATATGGATCTATTTGGTCCAACTCAAGTCGAAGCATTGATCACAAGTTCTATTGTTTGGTCATCATCGATGGATACAGCATTTTCTTGGGTGTTCTTTCTAAGGACTAAAGATGAAACAACTCCGGTCTTTGAAAGACTTCATCACCCTAGTTGAAAATCAGTTGAACAAGAAGGTTAAGGGTATTCGATTGTGATAATGGGACGAGTTCAAGAATGCCATTATTATAGAACTCAGAGGTCTAAAGGGATAAAGAGGACTATAGCAATCCAAGAACCCCGCAACAAAATGGGGTGGTGAAAGAAAGAATAGGACCTTGATAGAGAGTGCAAGATCAATGCTTACAGACTCTAAATTGCCCACTATGTTTTGAATGAATGTTGTTGGCACTGACTTGCTATGTATATGAGGTCTCCATTACTAGACCTCACCTCAAGACACCATATGAACTTCTCTTTGGGAAGGTTCTAGTCATTCATTACCTCAAACCTTTTGGTTGTCAAGTGACAATTCGAACACCGGTGATCCTTTGGGGAAGTTTGATGAAAAGGGCGATGATGGTTATATTGTGGGTTATTCGGCTAATAGCAAGGCTTACGAGTGTACAACTTATCGCCAAGAAGATAGGAGACTTTGAACCTCGGATACCTAGAAGACAAGCCCAATGTTCAAGGGCGTAGGGTCATGTGTGGTCTTTTGATCTTGACTACCTAAGCGACTATCCGGGTTATACTAGACATATGGCTAACCAAAGTGTAGGTTCTCAAGAAACTCCCACTAACAATGCAGTACCTTGGATCTCGACTGGAAGTGAATTTGAAGATGATGAACAACCCATTCTTGTGCCTTCTTTCTCTCCTAACAATGTTGCGGTACCTCTTCAAGAGATACCCCGGTGAGAGTGAAGATGAATCACACTATGATGAAGACCTTGCGAGGCTTGAGACTCAAGAGTTTGACTAAACTTGAAGGCGAGAAGGTGGATGGGGAACTTGAAAAAGAGGCGTCGGTGGAAACCATGTTTCTGCGACGATCGATCTCTCCTATTGTCACCCAATCTGCTAAAAGCTAAATCATTACTACTCCTATTCATTCTAGAGTGTCCACAGACTTTGGTGAACCGTATACTCGCTTTCCAAGTCCCTCAGATCTTGGTAATTATCAACCCAAATCTGGCATTTTCACCTCATCGTCCTATGACACAACGTTTGTACCAACTGTGTCTAATCTTGAACCTACCATTGATGTCAACCCCACTGCTACTAAAAGAATCAACGTCACTCACCCTCAATCCAACATTATTGGTGACATTCTAGCTCCTGTTAGAACTCGACGAGCTATCTCTAGTCCTAAATTTGGACGAGTTGCTTTTCTCTTATGTCTCCAATCGGCAAAGAGACAATCACACGGACTTCAAGCATTGTGCATTTGCGTGTTTTCTTTCACAAGTAGAACCAACGGTGTCTCTCAAGCTCTTGAAGACTCAAGTTGGATTGAAGCAATGCAAGATGAAATGCAACAGTTCCAAAATCAACAGGTTTGGATATTGGTGCCTTTACCAGATGGGAAATATGCTATTGGAACTAAATGGATTCTGAAGAACAAAAGAGATGCACGAGGTGTGGTGATTAAGAACAAAGAAAGATTAGTAGCTCAAGGTTACAGGCAAGAAGAAGGTATTGACTATGATGAAGTGTTTGCACCTATTGCTAAAGTAGAGGCCATTCGGATTTTCTTGGCCTATGCATCCTACATGGGCTTCATCTTGTATCGGATGGATGTTAAAGGTGCTTTTACGTATGGTGAGATTGAAGAGAAGTTTATGTCACACAACCAAAAGGATTTGAAGACCCGGATCATCCTAATCATGTTTACAAAGTTGTTAAAGCTCTCTATGGACTTCATCGGGCTCCAAGGGCTGGTATGCTGAGCTTTCTTCATTTATCTTTGAAGCATGGCTACGAGAAGAGGTGCCATTGATAAAACTCTTTTACGAAGAAGAACTCGATAGACATCATACTTGTGCAAGTGTATGTGGATGACATCATTTCGGATCCACTAAAGAAGCTTGGTGTAGGAATTCGAGGATCTAATGAAGGAGAATTTCGGATGAGTGCTATGGGAGAGCTTACTTTCTTTTGGGTCTCCAAGTTCGTGAGAAGCAGGATGGGATATTTATCGGTCGGGATAAATATGTGAGGACATGTTGAAGAAATTGGTATGGAAGGTGTCGGGACCGCCACAACACCTTATGAAGCTCCAAAACAAAAGCCAACAATGATCCGGATCTACGTGAATGTTCACTTATACGAGATCTATGATTGGTTCATTAATGTATCTAACGACTTCAAGGCACGATATTACCTTTCTTTGTAAGTGTGTGCTCTCGACATCAAGTCACTCCACTTACTCCCATCTCAATGCGATCAAGAAGATCTTTAAGTACCTCAAAGGCCAACCCCATTTAGGCCTTTGGTACCCAAAGAGTCTCCTTTTAAGTTGGAAGCATACTGATGGCGTGATTATCTTGGTGCTAATCGGATAGGAGATCTACAAGCGGAGGTGTCAATTCTGGGAAAAGATTGATTTCTTGGCGGTCAAGAAACAAACGATTGTGGCTACATCAACTCATCAAGCGAGTATGTTGTTGTTGCAAGCTACGTAGACGATTGCTTTGGATTCAAAACCAATTCTTGGACTATGGGTATAACTTCATGAACACAACTCTTTTTATTGATAATCAGTACCATATGCATTGTCAAAAATCCGGTTTTCACAAGAGAACCAAACATATTGAAATCGACACCACTTTATAAGAGATGCATATGAAAACATTTGATAAATGTGGCTAAAATTCATACGAGATGATAATGTGGCGGATCCGTTAACTAAAGCTTTTGATGGACCAAGGTTTCAATACCTTGTGGTCAATATTGGGATGCTTAACCCTTAGCTGCTGTGTTTAAGGGGAGGCATAAGCCTCAGGGGAGGCATATGCCTCAAGGTTTATTTGTTTGTCATTTATTTCTTAGTTAAAAAAAAAAAAAAAAAAAAAAAAAAAAACCAACTTTTATTTGCGGGTTTGTTGCACTTTTGATGCTTCTTAACTCACCGGATATACCTTGTGTGTATCAAAGATTTGGCTAGTCCAAAGGGCACACTTTGGTAAAGACATGTCAAATCATTAATAGTCGTAATGGTTTGCTCAAAATCATAGGGTGCAACCACCCATGCTTAATTCTTTGAGAGTTGTATGGTCATCAATTCACCATGGTCTATTCCTTGTTGGAATCCAAGACAAGTATATGGATTGTGGTAAAGGCAACTATCTCCATATTTGGTTATCAATTCACCAATTCTAAGAATTGACTAGTCCCGAGCAAGCGGCTACGGTAAAGACACATCAAATCCGTTTATATAGTTCTGATTTGCTACTAAATCGGATGGTTATCGATGTACCATAGTTTTCGAACTTAAACATTTGGCTACTCCAATAGATGAGATGGCTATTGGTAAAGAGACATCAAATCCATTATTTTCAATGATTCACTCTCTCGGGAGTTCACACACCGGATGTGATGAGAATAGTTTGCAAGCGATAAGTATTGATGTACATTATGTCATTTGTTCTTTGCAAAGACACGGCATTTCAAATTTTGATCATCATAGAGATGAGTCATTATTGGTTCTTTACTATCGATATGTGAAAACAATCCTCAATCTTGAAGTCTCAAAGATCTTTCAAGGTCGAACCGGAACTTAACCTAGTCAAATTCCGGTTTAGGGAGGATTGTTGGGAATTATGTGAAGTAGGATTTACCGACATTCTTGCCGAAGGTTTCTGTCAAGTAAGAAGATTCTGCTGAAGAAGTGATTCTCTTGAAGAGTACAAGCGTTGCCGTGTTACTTTGAAGGGTGAAAGTCGACTAGGATCGCGATGCGCCATCTTGTATTAAATGCTAACTCTCCGTATTCTTTGAACGGCCCAAGGTTGCATGGGCAATATTATTAGACTACTCTATATTTGTTTAATGTTTTAGTCATTAAATGCATGCAAACATGTTTAGTCGATCGAGTAGTAAGAGATTAGGGTTCCTTGTTTATAAAAGGAACCAAATAGTTTGTAATAGAAACTCATATGAAACATAGAGTTTCAGTTAATAAAAAGATCCATAGAGGATCTAAGTGTTCTTAGTTATAACAACTTGTGTTTACTTTCCGCTATAGAATACAAGTTTTAGAGACTGTCTATTAGTTTGCTTATGATTACATTTGCAACACTAACGATCCACGAGTGCTTAAGATCTGTCAAGGTCTGAGTGTTTTCAACGCCTTTTTTGTAGTATTATACACAACTAGGTTTTATAAATGAAAGATGGTACACGTTCCAAAATTTAATATGAGTATATGCACCGTAACGAGTTATTATGTTTGTTTAGTGTTTGATATGTTGTTCAGTTTGCATTTAATTGCGGAAAAATGTTGTTTGGTGTGCATTTAGTTTCGGAAGGACTACTTGCCCGAACTAAGTCTAAGAAGGCGTTTGGTCTTTTATCGCCTTAGGTTAATGGTAAATGCAACATTATATGCAGAACTTCACGTTAATCATCAGTGTTGGTGATATGAGACTAATGTTGTTGTTCGCCGACACTTCTTTGGTGTTGCTCGAACAATTGCGGGTTGTGCTCCAACAAGTGACATCTTCTCCATTGAAAGACTTAATACTTATGCGACGGAATTTGGTGTGTGTCAAAAGCTCCATTAATCATTGTAAATATACTAATCATCAATTGCTTTATTTTGCATTTTATGTTATCATCTAATTATCCATTAGAGCATGTCAGATTTTTTTTAAATTTTTTACTAGGACACATCGTAAATGGTAAGAGTAGCTATCCAGTAATCCATTTATGAATAATGGAATGTAAATCAAATGGTTTGAAAGAAAAATATTTCTGCTGAATGGTTCGCTAAGCATTAACATGCTTCTAGCTATTTGCTATTGATAGAAATTATTAAGGTAACATGATGGACCGTATGGGAAGCTTGGTTAATAGTTAATACTACCATATAAATGATTGAGAAGGATGAACGATTAGAGTCACGACTTGGGATAGGTGCCCAATGAAATTGTACAGTTTAGTTAGTAATCGTCAAGTATTTGAATGATAGAAAGTTAATAAGTTTTTCGCACCATTTGAGTGCACAAAAGCGAGAATTATAAATGTGTTACTCATTAATTGTCACCTGAACCTGTTTTGACTAAAACCTGATTTGACTCATGAACCATAAATTTATCTGTGTGATAGAATTCGCACTACAATGAGAAGAATAAAAGGCCTAACTATGTTATGTAACTATTCTGTTGGTTTCACGTAGAGGAGCTACACATTGACTTCACTTTTCAACCATGTTAGTTGTGATCTTAATACCGTTCATGATATTAAATATTTTGATAAAAATTAGGTACATATGTTATCGTGCTAAGAGGTGCTATTAATTGATCCATGCCGGTTTGAGGTGAAATATTACTACAGTTTAATGTACTAAATTAGTGTGTATGGAACTAGAAAGAGATTGTTATTGCTTTGAGTTTAATACAACTTAACATGTGCTTAGCTAATTACTGAAAATTTTTGATGTTTTACTGAGAATTTTAAGGCTTAATTGCTAATATGCCCTTGCATTATCAAAAACGCATGTTGGTTATAACTGATAAAATAAAATCAATTTCTTTATAATGGAGTATGTACAGTTTTATTTTTATGCAACAGACCGTGGTTGGTGCGCTGAGCAAGAACATGGTAAATGGACACCTCGCAAAGGCAAATCGAGCGAAAAACATTTCAACTAAGTAAAGTGAAATGTAAACAATCCACATTTGTTATAATGCAAGGGCGTATCAAATGGTACTAAACGTGGAACCTTCTGAAATATTGTCCACCGTTGAAGAAGTTGTTGGTACAAGAATTTATGAAACTTAAAAGGATTCTGCTTTGAAAATCCTCTCTCCCAAGTAAGCAACATTGCACAACTTCTTCGAACTATATACATCTTCGCATGACTTTATGTGTTATATGTTCTACGCAAATGTGATTTTTTTTTAAAGTGAATATGTTTAAACATCACTTAAACAAAAGGCATCAATAAGAGGAACTGAAAGGATGGAGAAAAGGTTCAGGTGGGTTACGTTAATTTAGAAAATATGATGGGTTGGATTGGCTGAAAACAATAGAATCTACTACTCATCTTAAGGGAACTTCAGGATAGTTTGAGTGTGTTAGAGATTGCTTATATTCTATGCATATGTTTATAAACTATTAAATAAGCACGTTAGAAATTAGTTTTGGATCTGCTTATGTAAATAAGGAAGTTATTGGAAACTACTTATTTGACTATAAAGTAAGTAGATAAACACAAGTAGTTGCGGCTTATACTAACATAATGTACTATGCTATGTGTACAGGTTCGTCAAAATCTCAGTTTCGTGTTTATTTTATCCAAAATGTATAAGAGGGAATTTTTAATTTGATTGCTGGAGTTTGTAAGACAAACTGGTGGGAGTGGGGTTATTGACGTTCACCACTGTTTTATGGTTACAAGCATTCAAAAAATGAGTTCCTTGCCTCCAAGTGGACCAGCAAATAAGTACGTCAATCACTAATTATTTTCAATAAGTTGTACAAACACAAATATTACAAAGAATAAAAGTTTAATGCATTCTATTGTGTGACAGAGCAAGGGATTTAATCAAGGAGGCTCTCAAGGCATTGGATTTTTTGTGTTTGTGTATTTTTTAGAGCTATAAACCGGAAACATTTGATGTCATTATTTTTTATACTTATAAATTGCAAACATGCCACTCTTTTTTATAGTCTAACGATATGTTAAAACTATTCTACTAATTTTTATCTTGAAGCTAGCCGCCCAGTGACAGCTTTGTAAGTAGTGTATATATATATATATATATATATATATATATATATAGGATAACTTGGCTACAATTTTGTAGCCAATTAGCTACAATCCTTCCTAAACAATACACTAGTAATTATTCGGGACCCACGAGAAAAAATCGGGACCCACAAAATAACTGGGACCCACATTTTTAGTACAAAATTTAGCCAATTAGCTACAATTAATTGTAGCTAATATTTTCCATATATATATATATATATATATATATATATATATATATGGTAAAGTTAAAATAAAAGACAAATATCCGTAAAAATAATAAAAATATTTTTTTTCTAAAAATTTTCCAAAATTCCAAAACAATTCCACAAGATCGGGTATGTTGGTGCATAAAACTTTTTTTTTTTTTTTTTTTTTTTTTTTATAATTTTGAGTTTTGATACATTTTTTAACGCACAAAAGCAATTTTGATGCACAAAATTTTCAACTTGTTTTAGTTAGATGCGCAATGTTATTTTGATGAAAAAGTCAAAAGAATATGGGACCCACATTTATACACACAAAATTGTAGCCAATTAGCTACAAAAATTGTAGCTAATATATTCTCATATATATATATATATATATATATATATATATATATATATATATATATATATTAGTTATGCTATTAGGTCTATTGTAAAGTGCGATGTTATAAGCACTATGTTATGAGCATTATATAGATTTAGTATCAAGGAAGCCACCTCGGTCACATTTGAAGATTGGAGTTGGTAATTGCGCCAATAGTTGAAGAAAAGGTTGTGTGCTCATCATGACGTCCTCTAATGACACATCTACCTAGTATTTCATGATCCGGTTTCTTAACTTCAAAGCTTGAACTTTGGGCGGACGGTAAGTGGTGATGACTTGGTTATCAGTTTAGACTATCTGCTTGATTTTTATTTTACACCATTTATATATCCCATGTCTTATCCTACCCTTTAGTCATGAAGCGTGTCTAGGTGATGCAGCGAGCAATCTTTGGTGTCTTGGCCATGGATTTGGTCATGTATCATTGATTTTATCCACTTCGCCGTGACATGTTAGTAATGACAAATCACCCTTAACCCTTGTCGTGTCTACCCATATTGCCTTCGAGAATTGTTTTGTCCTTAACTTTAGTGGTGGAGATTTATGTAACCGCCAAGCTTATGATAAAATACATGCTATGACTGTGCGATTGAGTGATCACCCCGAAATTGACACTTAGAATATTTGAGAGATTTGAGTGTTTCATTCCCATTTTGTGAGGTATTCGGCTTTGTTTTATTCTAGCATAAGGGATTTGTAAACTTATATTTTCCAGGTAATGGGTGATATCTTTTTAGGAATCTATCTAATAAGGTCTACTTGAGAGCAGGTAGAGTTCAAGTGGTGGGATATTTGATAACATCAAATAATCCTAAATTAAATTTAGTGTCAATTTCCCCCGATAATGCTTGTAATTTATATCATTTATATGGATTTATGCTTGTTTTCCATTATATTCCACTTTTAGGTAAATTACGAGCATTAGAGCTAAAGAGACGCGGAATTGGAGAGTTTATTGAAGATTTATCATACTATGCTCACTTTGAAGAAGTTACGGCGTAACTCCTCTCTCACATTACGCCGTAACTAAAGCGTGGCTCAGAAAACCAACTTATCAGAAGATTACGGCGTAACTCCCCCAAAGATTACGAGGTAACCATATTAGGTCAAATGAGGTTCCGTGCCGCTGATAATTACGCCGTAACTCATGCATCAACTACGGCGTAACCAAGAATTATTGAAGATACGGCGTAACCCCTTCTAAGGTTACGCCGTAACCAGCAGATCTAGTGCAATTTACGAAGAATTAATATGTTACGGCGTAACTATTTTATTAGTTACGCCATAACCAAGATCTGGCCTATAATTTCCCACGTTTTCCAGCATTTCAAAGCATCCCATTTCACACACAACAATCAAAGAACGTGAGAAGAAGCCAAAGGCAGATCTAGAGGAGCATACAGAGCTATCTCCAAGGGAGAAATCACTCCCCTACGATAAGCATTAGCATTTTATCTTTTCTTTACTTTCGATTCATGTATTTCGTAAGATTAAACATTGAATTGATTTGTATGGTTAATATGAGCGGCTAATCACCTCTTGGTGCTGGCCTAGTTATGATTCCTTAATTGTTTTGCTTGCGTTTACATTACTTCCGTATAATTATTTCTAAGTGTATGCATGCATAGTTTATTGGTAGCTACCCTTGTTTGGTAGTTTTGAATGGCGGTAGAGGCTAGTTGCTTAGGAGATATGACCAACTGACCCTAAGTGAGTAGGCGGGGCGGGAAGGGTAGATATGACCAACCGACGACCCTTTCTACTTGTGCGATTTGACCAACCGATCATCTACCGTTTGGATGAACTTAAGAATTAGGGGTGAGTGTCTAAGATGCTAGCGCCGGCACTCACTATTATAAGTCTAGCATGTAGCGGAACTTAATGACTCGGCTTAGGGACCGGAACAACTAGACTTATGAGGGACACTGACTTCTCCGGTGGTGGCATCTTTCTTGATAGGTTAGGACGAAGCCCGACCAAATCTTGTCCTCTCGACTTTGACCCCACAGAAGTAATTGGAAGTAATTAGGCGTAGACATTACTAGCTAGGATGAATAACTAGGTTAGCACCACTCTCCTCTATTGATCACATCTTTGCCTTTATTTGCTTTAGTAGTTAATTAGTTAATTCGATATCAAAACCATATTAAAATCGTGACACCTAGACTTAGTATTAATCAACACACATAGCTCTTGGGATGACCTCGGTTTTACGAATACTACACTACACACGACCGGTACACTTTGCCCGTTAGTGCATTAGGGTAGACCATAGGTATAACGAGACATTATTAATATTAAAACCTGGTCAGTAAAACCCGCATCAGTTGCTATTACATACCAGAAGAATAACTTATAGTCTGAATTCCCGTGATGAGAAGAGTGTCAATGATAGGCCAACAAGTTGTATTAGTATTACCACGACTACTATTGACAACACTTTGGATTTGTACACTCATGAAGCCCTTTCGAAACTCATGACTCCTCCCTAAAGAATAAGCATAAGTTTGCCACGTTTCGTTCCCAAGTGATTCTCTAAAGAAAAATACCTTTGATACACTTGGACCCTAAACATTTACAGCTGTGGAGTTATTTGCACACTCAGCGCTACTTGATGCAAGGGTAAACATAATCGTAACTATCATCGTTTTTAAATGTTTGGTTTATCATACCATTTGGACCTAATTGCATACCATGACCATTCCCGGGTAGGGAAACATTTCCACCAGATGTCACGTACCATACTGTCCCATTATATGACCAACCGGGGATAACGTTGATATTGGTATCGAGGAGCACGAATTCGGATGTGGCATTTGTCGATAAGTTTGTTGGTCGAGTTTCAAAACCCGGGTTTTGAAGTGAAATTGCTTGAGTAGATTGTTCTTGGGTTTTGAAGTGAAATTGCTTGAGTAGATTGTTCTTCAATTTAACAAAGTAACATTAAACCATTAATTAGTATTAGTATATGAAATAACAAATACTCCCTCCGTCCCAAAATTATTGTCCATTATTGACTTTTTTAGTCTTTCTTCTTTAACTTTGACTATAATTATTTTTGTTTGTGTTATATAATACTTGATGAAAAATATATGAATGTATTGGGCTTTAAATGTATTTTTCATTAGTATAATTTTCATCAAGTATTATATTACACAAATTAATATATTAATGGTCAAAGTTAAACAAGAAAGACTAGTTAAAGTCAAACGGGACAATAAAAATGGGACGGAGGGAGTAATAGCTATATCTTGCTACAAAACCGGACAACGAGAAATATTAGTAACACATACCTTTAGAATACACCAACGAGGCCGAAAGAAGCAATACAATGATGCCAATCGTGAGAAACATTTGGGAATGTTGATATCATGAGTTTTTTTAGGTAACGGGTTATTCCGGTAAAATCGATATTGTAATGAGCTAATTGACTAAAAATAAGAACAATCATATATAGAATAACTTTACTCAAGAGGTTACTTATATGACTTTATAGGAACTAATGCAGATTAATACATAGTCAACTTGTGACATGTTACATGCATGTGGATATTGTCCAACAATGAGATCTTTTGGGGTGAATGTATTATTGTACGTATAAAGCCAGTGGATGTTATATACGAGCTAGGTTAAAGCCTAGTGGTTTGAGAATTGAAGGATGGTAACGTGTTGATCTGTGCATGAGAATCTGTACATAAATGTGAACACAAATGTATGAGTATATACTGTATCAGGTTAAATACTTAAATATATATGTAAACATTTTACAAATACTGACCCATACACCATCATTTTCTACCTTACAATGTATTTCTCTTTTTGAATTTGTCTCTTTTTGCGCGCTTTGATGAGGTGGCAAGCGTCAAGTCTGACATGTCATGCGCCGTCATCCATTTGTCGAGCTTTGATTCATCAATTGAATAAAATCCGGTGCGTTAAATGGTGAGGTGGCGGACACGCTAACCTATATGGCGCGCGCCAAATCCCATAAACTTAAAAGTTGACAATATACACTCTTGACTTAAAGCAAAATGTATTTCTCATATTTATAATAGGCGGTATCACGGGTGTCGGGTTTAGGTCTAGATGGAGTTCTGTTCCATTATAGTCTCTAAAAGTTAAGAAATTTATATAGTTTTAGACTTACGTAAAACATTGTACTCCTTCCGTCCCATATTGACTGTCGACTTTGAATTTTCACGGTATTTCATTTCTAACTTTGACCTTAAATATTTTTAATTGTGTTATATAATACTTGATGCAAAATATATGAATAGATTGAGTTTTAAATGTATTTTTTGTTGGCATAATTTTTATGAAATATTATATAACACAAATAAAAATATTTAAAGTCAAAGTTAAGAAAAAAAGACTTAAAAAGTTAAAACATGACAATTAATATGGGACGGAGCCAGGTAGTAAATTTTAGTATTTCATAAATTTTGAGCATTTTAGGTTTATATATTTCATTAATACTAAATCTATACTATTTATAAAGCATTTAGCACACTCTCTCCTAAATTTAATGTGTTTTTTAAGCATTACAATTTTTAATGCATAATGTACACAATACATAGCTTTTATTAATTTATCTTCAACAACATTTTAATGCTTCATTTATTATTTCTTTTTGAATTAGTTTAGTTTTATTGCAAAAATGCCCATATAAATGAATATGATTTAAAAGCATGCAAAACTACAAAATTACAAAACTATTATTATATCGTAAAAGTGTTTGAGAATCAATCTAAATAAAATTTGAATTATTTTAAATAAAATTAACCACAAAAGTAAAAAAATATTTTTGTAAAAGTCGGGACAATTTGTTTAAGACAAATGATGCAAATGTGCAAAGTGCTAAGTGCTAATTCAATGATTAATATATTAGTATATTAATTATTATACTTTTCATGGATAACTCAAAATGATTGCTTAAACATATAAGTTTTCTTTACATTATAAACATTCTTTTATTTATATCTTTTATCTATGTGGGACAAGTGTTATAAACAATATTAATGATTCAAACATTTTCATAAATATATACTTTACAAGATGTATACATTATAAGCACTCTTTTATTTATATCTTTTATCTATATGGGACAAGTGTAATAAACAATATTAATGATACAAACATGTTCAAAAATATATTTTATTTACTTATTACGAGGTGTTGATTATTACATATATATTTCATAAAAAAATGTTTCTACTTACTTGTGACTACGGACCACTATCAACTAATCGACCATAACCCCTTAAAATTATTAACTACATAGCAACGCAAAATCACGCCACTTTCAATTGTTTTTATATGAATTAGTTTGATATTATCCATCACTTTTTTTAAAGTTACTCAAACTCACTATGTTTTCGCTATTGGTAAAATTATTGTAAGAGGAAACATAAAATTGAAAACATTTTTTGCCGAAAGATTTATTACTTGATACCCGCCGTCGCAACGCGCGGGTACCATTCTATAATATTCTAAAGAGTTGAAATATGCGACATTAAACTTTTGGCATCCGCAATTTATCGTTACATAAAACGTTTCAGATTATAAAGCATGATTGAATGAATTTTTTAATTTCTGGGTACCTGCCGTCGCATCGCGCGGGTACCCTGCTAGTTTATACAAAGACATATTTTAAAACTCGTAAAAAAAAACTATATATGACATTCGACTATTATACCGTAAAATTTACGTGTCACATGTACTTTTATATGTCGATAAAAGTCAGAAACCGACATTCGTAACGAAGCACGATTAATATACACTTGTTCTCAACCAAAAAGAAAGAAGATGTTTATTAACTGTCACTGCAAACCCAGTCAGCGAGCACTAACGATGTAACAGAAATCGATTCTCAGGATCAAACATGTAACACAAATTTATATAAACCGTCCCTACAGACTACCTATTACGGCGAAAATAATCACTACGTGGATTACATAAGTAGTCTCCGCCGTTTAACGGCGGTTATAAAATTCATCCCTAAAGACCAAACATGTAACAGGAATTTACATATTTGGTCTCTATAGTTTACCTGATATAGATAAAATCATCCCTAAACTTTTATTATTCGTGAAAATAAATGTTTACCTAAATACTCTCTACATTTTAGCTCAAATTACGTAATTCCTCCGTAAAGACTACTTTTGTAGTAGAAATTAACATAATTCTTCACTGACATTTCAAAAATCATTTGTTAGTTTAATTTTTAAAAATCATTTGTCCATTCTTAAAACATGTTATGAGTAAAAACTAAAAAGCAATTTAAATGAGATCTTATACATAAATTTTCGACATAAAACCCCATGCCTCGTTGTTGGGTTAATCGGGTTTGTTCATGGGTCACCGGTACGGAACATGGAGCGGGTCATGTTATGGTAGTATGTCCACAGGTCAGCAGGTAAATATATGAGTTTACTAAGTCTTAATTGACCGGGTTTCGTGGTGTGCATGGAGTTACGTATTATCTCAGCATATTAGAAGTTTAATTTATTTTATTTTGTTTCCTGTTTTCTTGGTATACGTGGGTTAAGTTATTCTTTGTTATTTTTTAGTATAAATAGAGTAGCGAATGTGTAATCAGTTGTACTCAGTTTCCTTTTAATATACAAACCATTGAAACCAAAACCAGTATTCAGTTTAATTTCCTTTTAATATACAAACCATTGAAACCCATCTTGCCGTTTTGATTGGTGTTACCGTGGGTGTGATGCGGGTTTAAGGAGGCGATAACCTACACTCGTAAGTCGCATACGGGCGCGGGTAAAAATCCTCCTTAGTCTCCTATTTATGTCAAACAAAACTTGTACACCTGGTCATTGATAGTACTATTTACTATATACACTACAAAAAAAAGTGTATTTTGGCACGACTTTCTCGTGCCAAAAATGCAAACAATGTCGACCCAAAGAAAAAAAGGCACGACATGTCGTGTCTTTTTGGAAGACCCTTTTCTGTTGACCCAAAAAAAATTTGGCACGACACCATGCTTTATATTTTGGCACGACAAAAGTTGTGGGGCCCAAATGCAATTCAACCTCAAAATACTCTTTGGCACGACAAACTTTTGCAAAATGGTACGTACCATTTTTTTTTAATCTTTTTTAAATAACGAAAAAATGTTAATTTAATTACAAAAAGCGACAATGTCGTGCCAAATTGTAATAACACGTGGCACTGTATAAAAACACGTGGCCTTGTGGTGCAGAATGGCACGACATGTGTGTGTAATTTAGGGACGACAACGTCGTCCTTAATAATACTGGGTGGGCAAAAAAAAATGCAGCAAAACTGCAGATTTTCCAGATTTTTTCCGGAAAAAATCTACCAAAACAAATACAACCTGTAATCAATCACAATCTACAATACCAATTCGACAATATGATACAATACCAAATTACTAAACAATCGAATAACATTCCACAATTTCACGATACCATTCAACAAATACGATACAAAATAAACTACTCTTAAACTATACAAGGCGCAAATATCCTAAATAACATGTCTCGAACTAACAAGGCGCAAATTTCCTAAGTTACAAGCTTATAAAGCTAACATGTCCAAAAGTTATAAAGTTAACATAAATCCACGATAACATTCGACAAATACAATACTATTCCGTAATATTAATAAGTCTAAAATTCACAAACTAACTTCCCGCCTACTCATCAAAGAACTACGTGCCCGCCTCATTATTATCCCACAATTATCATCATTATTATTCAAATCATTATTATCAACATGATCATTATGGCCCAAATGAGGATTATTTTGTGAGTTGTACCGTTAAGGTGCGGTGGCGGCATTGCATAGTTCGAACTAGTACCCGGACACGTGATAGAGTTGGGAAAGGTGGGCGATAACAACCGGAAAATGCATTATTGGAAGCTTGGAAACCATAAGGGCGGGAGGGGAAAGGGCCGGGAATGGGTACCGAGGGAAAGGAGGTGAAAATGGGTTACCTTATGAGTTGTAGTGGGTGAAAAATTCAAGGTAAGATCTGAATGTCCCAATCTGCGGCTTGGGCGGCGACTATTCCCCAGCGTGAGCTTCGCCTCGACTGACGAGCCCGTTCATGTGCGACCTTAGTTTCCTCATCGCCTCTGTCATTTGCTTCCTAGTAACGTAATCTTGAGCAACATGCCCACGTGTGAACCTGTGAGAGGTTGAGCCACCACCAGGTGCCATGTTCTGGCAGTTGTCACTCGGAACTACAAGCTCCAATATTTATATGCTGCTCATGTACGGGATGGCACCGGCTCTGACTTGCTCCTGATAGGCCCTCATCTCATTCTTTGTAACTAAAAAAAAAAAAAAAAAAAAAAAAGTATGTTAGGAAAAAATAATAAATGAGAATTAACTTAATATAATGACGCATGTTAAGAGATAAACTACTTACGTAAGCCGTCTCGTTCTCTCTCGTCTTAAATGTGCCATCTTTTTTTGAATGGCCCTTCCTCCAAGTTTCAATCAGGTCTTCGTTTTGATTGTTATTGTTGACCCTCTATACATACAATATAAAATAAATTGATAATGAGGTAAATATAAACAATATAAAAACCTTTAAAATTCACGAAAATTATAACGAGTCTTACATGATGGTTGCGTCCTTGAACGAACGACTGTCGACCTTGGTGAGTTAAAATCTTGTTTTTAGATCGATTTTCTGCATTTTTGGCCGATCTTGCCATCCGTTTCGGGTCTAACCACCAGTCAACCAACATCTCCCATTCCTGTTGGGTTCTGTTCAGCCAGGCTTTCGGGGGTGGCGGATGTGCCTTTGCCGCCGCGGGCGTCTCGTGGATATCAAAGTATTTAGACTTGAGCCTGTGTTTGTATTTTCGGTATAGCATCCTCTGCTCTAACCATAGCCCAAGTCCTACCCTTTCCCCCACCGTATAAAGATTATCTCCAACCTGGAATCTGTTCTCATTATTCAACCAAGGCGCCAGGTTGAAATAGGTCTGCAAAAAAGTATACGCATTTAAACAAACACACAATTTAAATATAACAAGCATATCTAAACAGTCAATAACAATAAGAATAGAAATAAAATAAACAATAAATATAACCTATAGTGCCGGCATTATATGCGCCTTATAAGAATCAGGAATTTCTTCCCAATCGCAATCAAGGGGAAGTGGCCTCACTTGTTCCCCAATAAGACTATTTAACTGCGCTGCATAAGTGCCAACCGCTGAGAAGGTGCCTTGATCATCGGTATCAAAGCTTATAGGCAAAGGCTGTCCGTTATTCTCCCTAAAAGCCTTCCTTAAGGCCCGATTTGCCGTCTCACCGATGATCATTGAACCTACAAATATAAGTTATTGAGTTGTGAAAATACATGTAAAAAAATTTAGTTTTATCAATAAAAATTATATAAAAATAAAAAATAAAATAATAATAAAAAAATCACAATTTGTTACCTGCGCAATAGCCCGACAAAGTAAATGAGGGCTGTCTTGGTGGATCACCGCCAGCTAGGGGTGGCAATTCGGGTCGGGTTCGGGTTGGCGGGTTCGGGTTGTCAGGTTGGCGGGTCAGAAAATCCCAACCCAAACCTGACCCATTTAAATCATCAGGTCAGCTATGTCAACCCTAACATGTTTAGACATAACCCGAACCTAACCCATTTAACCCGTATATATACTTGGATTGGCGGGTTAAATAGGTTACACGGTTGAATAAGTTAAGCAGGTTGAATCTGTTCGTTGAGTTTCGGGTTGACCATTTAACCCTTTTATACACAAAAGTTAGCACATTACACGAGTTAAAAAGTTAACTGAGGTTGTTGGGTTGACATGTTTAACACATTTAACCCGCATAATAAAATATAAATAATTTTGAGTTTATGAAAAAATCTTAAGCGGGTTGGCGGGTCGACCAGCTTATTTTATTCTCAACCCGAACCCGACTGTTTAATAAGCGGGTTAGATAGGTCGACCAAACGACCGAAATCTATTCAAGACAACCCGAACACATTAATTTTCGTGTCGGTTTGGTCGGGTTTCGTGTCAGTCGAAATTGCCACCCTACCAAAGATCCCCAGGTGTGATCTAGGCCGTACACACCCCATCTGTAAAGTACAAGTAAAAGAACACATAATTTCGTGGACCAATTAATACTAATATACCAATTCATATAAATATACACATTCATATAAACATATAGTAACAATTTCATTCAAATTACAATTTAAAACAATAATTGTCATAATCAAATTACAATTCAAAAACCATTAATTGTCATAATCAGAATCATCACTAGATAAAACTTCTTCAACAACAATAGTGGGGTTCACTTCATCATCATCAAACACGTCAACATCATCATCATCAAGGACATGAGCAACGACGTTATCTTCATTAGTAACAAAATCAGCATCTTCTTCAAACAACAACATCGGTGGGCGTCCACCTGCGATTCATCATTTACACTCAAATTCGCATACTCAAAACCAGTCAAACCAACAGACAATGCAACATCAGATGAACTGCTGCCATTTATAACATCCTAATAAGAATCTACCACATCCCTATGCCAGATCTTCCGATGATGAACATCTTCGACAACCTTCCAATGAGGTGGTCGTCTAGCAAGGTATTCAAGGTAGAAGACTTGTGTTGCTTGTGTCGCAAGAATGTATTGTTGATTTCTATAAGCATCCCGTTCAGTCAAAATATGATGTATGCCATGTTCAATGTAAGAACGTCTGGAGCGTGGCGTAGGGTTACGGGTGTCGAACCATATACATCCGAACAACACAACCTTACGGTTGCCCATATCGATGAGCTCTAGAATTTCTTCCATTGACCATAATACATAGCTCCATCAGTCCGGTGTTGAAACTCCATCTGCTTTGAGTGGTATGAAGTTTATCGCGCTGATGCACCAAGAACTTCACACCGTTCACTATGCATGCGGGTATGTACTTGCACTAGATGAAGGTCCACATGCCAAAGAGAGTAACTCGGGACTACAATTTAGGTCTTTTGCCACGCTCTTTTCACGAATCTACGAAAGAGATACAAACAAATTTAGATGAGCAATAACTCTGGACTACAAGGTAATATATCTAATGCGTTTACCTTGTGATTGAACCAGGGAGGAAAACTTGTTTCCACGGTATCGTTAGGAAATTCAACGCACAAAGGTAATGAATAAGTCATCGAAACAAATAACTTAAGAAAAAGGGTTCTTCAAAATATAAAAAGAAGAAACATACTCTTTGTACGCCAGGATGTCTGCATCTATTTCAGGACTGTTGTTAAGTATAAACCATACAACTGCCTGCATAACATCTGTATTCAACCGAGTCGGGCATTCTCTACCCACCGGTTTGCCTACGGATTGGAACACCTGGAATTTATTTGTTTGTTTAGGCAAACCGTCATCATTTCTGTCAAGACGATTAAATCTCGTCTCGACATCCTTAAGATAACGCGAACATGAAGTTAATGCTTCTTCTGCAACATAACCCTCTGCTATAGAACCTTCAGGCTTGGCTTTATTTGGACATAACTTTTTAGTTTTTCATGTATCTTTCAAATGGATACATCCACTGTAGTAAGCAGGGCCACCTAGAATAGCCTCTTCGGTAAATGTATAACCAAATAAATCATTATGTCAAAAAGCGGAGGAAATATTTGCTCTAAATTAATCATAACCTCGATCATTTGCTTTTAGCTTTCTCCATGTCCTGTGCATCAAATTTGAGCACAAATCGCTTAAAGAATAAGCGAGCTCGATTAATGGGGTTGAAATGTCTTTAGGTAACTATCGATGAACTCCATAAGGAAGTAACCGCTGCATCATTATATGACAATTATGAGATTTTAGGCCCGTTATGTTGTTATCATCAGCGGTCACTTTTTTCTTGAAGTTAGATCCAAACCCATCAGGTAGTCTAACTCCTTTGATGAATTTACAAAAAAGTTTTATGTTTTCTGGTGTGAAAGAGTACGTTGGATGAGGCTTATCGAACTTCCCGTTTCCTTTATCAATGAGCCACAACTCCTTTCGAACTCCCAAAGTTTTCAAGTCTTGCCTTGCCTTTAGCGTGTCTTTGGATTTGTCGTTCATTAACAAGGTATTCAGCACACTCTCAAGCACGTTCTTTTCGATGTGCATAACATCGAGATTGTGTTTTAGTAGAGAACGGGCCAATACTCTAGTTCGTAGAATATAGAACGCTTACTCCAATTCAATTCGATTTCTCGATTAAGTTTAGGGTTATTTTTTAAAGTATTTGGATGCTTCCCTGAGACACGTTTAAAGACTTTACTAATTTGAATCATGATTTCCTCATGGGTAAAGCTTCTAGGAGGATGGTTCTTTTTAGGTTTACCATGGAATTCCTTATGTTTATTCCTCAGTGGATGCCTTACGCGTAAGAATCTTCTATACCTAACATAAGCGATTTTATGCTTCACAGGAAGCGATGGAGTGTCCTGATTACATGTGGGGCATGCATAGTAGCCTTGTCCAACCCACCCAGACAAACTACTTGGTGGAAAGTCATTGATAGTCCATAAAACCGCCGCTTTCATTTGAAATGAGTACCAAGTAGCGTCTAAAGTCCACTCTCCTATCCATAACTCTTTGAGTTCTTTGATCAAAGGTCGCAAGAAAACATCAATGTCCTTTGCGGTGATTTAGGGCGAGTGAATTAACATCATCAACATTAAAGAAGTCTCTTTCATACACATCCAAGGGTGTGTTGTATGTTGTCAATATCACCGCCACATCTTTGTAACCTTGACTCATGTTGCCAAAGCGGATTGAAACCATCGCACCAACCCTAATCGGACATTTCTAGGGTCACGAAAAACTCGAGTTTCATTATGTCAAAATTTTTCCATGCTTGACCATCACACGGGTGATTCATCTTACCGTTTTCCTTAGATTGTCGATAGCATGCCAAGTCATCCACTTTGCGATGTCTTTTTGTTGAACATCGTTGTAGTCTAGGTTTTAACGAAAGTAACGCAACACCTTGTTGGAAACTTTCTTCCCTTTGTCTTTTGGTTTTCCATCTACTCGTTGCATATTGGACAATTATTGAGACTTTTGTTCTCATCTGATCCCCAAAATAAAAAACAATCATTTATACAAGCATGGATCGATTCGTATCCTAATCCGATTTCTTTGTATGTCTTCTTGATTTCATAGTATGACGGTGGGAAATTGAATCCTTTACTAGGGGACATGCCTTTTGCAAAGAGCTAGAATCTTGTTAAACCCGACATCGATTATTTTATGTAAGACCTTGATGTCGAAAGCTCGACGTAAAGCCAATGTAGTCATATCACAACACAGGTACAACTTGTGGGTGGACCTAGCAAGTAACTCTTCGTACTTGTTAGTAATGTTAGGATCATTTGGTTTGGTGGTTCGGGACACATTGTTTGATCCGGTTGAGAAGCTGTTGTTTGAGATGGTGGAGTTGGGACATTATCAGCATAAATATCTTGGAAGAATGCAACTATGTCCATGTGTTCAGGTGAAGGTGGTTGTGGTGTGTTGTGTACTACAGGTGGAGGAAGTGGTTCACCATGATATTTCCAAGGGGTATAAAGTGTGTCAAACCCGTATTTAGATATGTGTGACTCAAGAGTTTTGAGCGTACCCAATTTAGTTGGAGCGTTATCTATGAATACATGGGCAATGAATCATTTTGTGATGGGGTTTACCAATGGCTCACAATGCGCGATGAATCCAAAAGACCATTTAAAAATTACGGGGAATTACGGTTGGATACAAATGGTCCAACTCTTATCAATTGTCATGAGCTGCGTTGTAAAAACATATTCAAAAAATGAATTTATATATATACATACATATTCAAACATGAAAAGGCGTAATTATGGTGTAACACCCCAATTTCGTGATATACGCGCAATGAATTCAAACGGGTGTTACTTCATGGCACAAATGATCATAACAATAGAAAACGAACTCTAATGGAGTCGTTTTAAAAGATTTATCATTCGATTTATATAAATATCGAGTTTACAAAATGAGGTCCCAAATGGTTCCATTGTTTACAAAATACATTAAATTGGTTTTCGAATGATAATAAAATTTATAGCCTTCTTGATCTAGTCCTCGCTCTTCCGTGCCAGCTTCCGACATTATGGACCTGAAATACATGCTTAAAACTGTCAACACAAAGGTTGAGTGAAATTCATAGAGTTTGTTTGATGGTTGAACACATTATGTTTGTAGTGTGAGTTATAAATTCACACCAATGGTTTGAAAACCAAAACAGTTATTATTAGACTAAGCATCATGCAATCAAGGCGTTAACGTGTTCCAAAATTAATTGGAGAAAATGTCGGTGCGTGCCCTATCTGGTAAAATTGCCATTTTTACCAATGTTACTCAAATATAGTGCGTTTGTTTGCCTTTAATGGGGCCAACACAAACGGGATTAAATCAATCCCAATAGATCTATTCACAATATTCGCGCCACTCTCACATAGTGATTAATGATTCATGATTAAGGGACTTAAGTTTGGCAAATGCGGTAACTTAGTGCTAATAACAATCAGATAAGTATATAGTTTGAAAGCAATGTGTTCGGTTTAAAATAAAGCATGTATCTCCCCCAAGGGTTTGTAAAACAATTAAGTAATAAAAAGTGGGGCTATGAACTCACCTTAGAGCAAATGATATCAAATGTATAATGAGAATGATGGATATGCCATGAGAACTTCTACGAGCAACCTAAAATAGGATGTTGCGACTTAGGTTTGGAATAATGTTTAGGAAAACATAAACCATCCTATATCGTCTCTATGTTGATCATGATGTAGTACATGGTTTTGTGTATGTCGTTTATAGAAATGGTCTAGTTGTGAAAACGTGTATAGTTTATATATATCGTACTACCGTTCGGGCCATCATAATTCGAGAGGTCATGTAGTAAGCGTTCGAGGAGCTAGGACACTTTAAATCGTAAATCCAAGAACTCGTCGATCGTTTTACTCAAATGAAACCCTCACATGAAGCTCCCTAGTTTTGTAGCACTTAGTAGATAAAACATATGTTTTATTTATATATCATAAGTGTCATATGGTTTGTAAACACAAGTTACAAGGTTGTTTGGTTATGATTAGGAATCATAATGGTTATTACAAATATCGTCATAATTTATATCACAAGTGTTTAAAGAAAAGCTTACAAGTTTCTAAATTGTAAAGTTGGTTATTACAAGTTCTCGTCGTTTCATATATATGATTACCTTAGTTAACGATCTTTGGTAAACAAGCCTTGAGGCTTTAGCCATGGCCTTGCCGTGACTTTGGTCTTGACTACCATGGTCTTGAGACTCAACTTTGGTCTTAGCCGTAGCCGTGGTCTTGGTTTATGGCCATTAGGCCTCTTGGTTTGCTTTTAGTTGTGACAAAAGTATAGTTATGAGACTATATTTGGCGGTTCTGTTTTTGAAAGATTTATGGCCTGTTTAAGCGTTTTCAAGGTCCGAGCTTCTTTGTTATTGAAGGAAAACGTCGTTCGGACAACTTTCGTGTTTTAACTTTTTATGATTCGGACCGAAGTACCACTTTCAAAATGGCAGAACCTTAACAGTTTCAAAATGGCGGTTTTGGCGTTTAGGTTTCGCTAACTTCTTTTGCTTATAACTTTTGACTCGTTTGTCCGTTTCGGTGATTCAAGTTGCTATGTTTACCTTTTATCTTGTCTACCATATTATGTAAGTTAGAAAGTCCTTATGTTACTGTTTTAATGGTCTCACATGTGTAGAATATGACTAGTTTACTAGTTTGTTACTTTTATGACAATATGTGAATTAAAACAAGTGATTGAGTATATGTACATCATGAATCAACATAGTAACTATATATATAGCATGAAATAGTTAAGATTATGAATAATAAAGATGAGATGATGGTGGTGATAAGTTGCTTACAACTTTTGGCTTTCAATAAGAAAGGAGTAACTTAGTAAGGATAGGACTTTGATTGATCACTTAAGACTTTGGATTGAGCTAGCTTTCCACACCTTGGCACCCTTGCAAACTTGAAGAGTTGGTGATGAAGTACTAAGTGACTTGAGTGGATCTAAACTCAAGAAGATCACTTAAACTTGCTAGAGATTTGATGTAGTAGCTTGATCTTTGGAACTTCCTTGCATAAACTTGGAGTTTATAGATCAAATGATGGAAGATATGGATATTTTGTGATATGAACGACCCAATTCAGTTTGTGGAGGTGTTTAGGATGTATTTCACTTGCTATTTATAGGAGGGTAAGTTTGGTTAACCATATATTGGGTTAAATATTAACCATGGTTAGGTTTAGGACACTTGTAATGATCTTAATGAACCAAGGTTAGGATGATGCCACCAATATGATGACTCCCCTAAGTTCTGTCATGGAAGAGATAAGATGACTTATGTGGTTAGTTTTGATCTTATCTTGGTTTAGAGTGAGTTTTGGTTCCGTTAATCGCTAACCGAAGCCATAAAGCGTAAAACCGGTATCGTAAAAATATGAAACTTGTAGGAATGATGAAACTCATCATTATACTCCATATAAAAATATAAAATGGGTGATAAGTCTCATTGGGTGCAAAACGTTGCTTAAAGTCGGAAATACGGGTCAAAAACGCGTAATTCGCAGTTTATCGAAAAGAACGAAATTTCGTGGAAGCGACCGTGAATTTATTTAGAGTAGACTAAAATTAGTCTAAAAGTGATATGAGATGTCAAAATGTGGTTTTGTCATACGCGGGATAACTTTACGATTATTCGTGAAGTTTAAAAGTTACGCGATTTAAGCAAAAATGTAGAACGTACAAGGTTAATTTCTTTATGGTCAAAGGAGGAGGAAATATGTTTGACTTTTCCAAAAATGTAAAAGTGTCAAAACATATTAGAAACACGGTCACGAGAATCGTTAAGTCCGGATGTAAGTAGAATTGTTTAAAACGTAAGTTTAGTTTTGTTCTCTATTTGGGCTTATTTGGTAATATTAAAATAATAAATCTTAAAATTCTCAAATTAATCATGAGTGATCTAAAATTTATCGATGTGAGGAAAATTGTCGGGGTTGATTTTCGTTATGCGCGTGATGTTTAAACGGTGGACCGTCTAAAACGAAACTTTAAAACGATGTTTACTTAATAACTTTTGCGAAAATGATCTAACGATGGTCGAACTCTCAGGTTATTACTAAAATAATTTATCTTACGAGAATGTGGATTAAAAATTTTACGGGATGAATAGTGAAAGTGAATAGTAAAAGTGAATAGTAAATTCTCGAAAATGAAAAGTAACCTAAAAATGCGGGTGGTTATAGTCTCACCACCTTAATGGAATTCGTCCGAATTCAATGTGTGTTATCCGATGTTGAAGTGTCTAGGAAAATGTGGATGTATATCGCCAAATTCTAATCTTTGTGTTCTCAAGTTTCTGGTCATAGAATGTATTATGTACCATGTGGCTTAAGTTGATAATCTAAAGGGTTTTGTTAAAATCTTATAGAGTCTAATATACCTAAAGTTTGGCTTTTCCCGATTCTCAAAATGAATCATATCTTATTGTATCGAGGCTATCAATAAAACCTTAATTTCTAACATGGAGTTTTTGGTGATATCTATGTGTGCGGCATGGAGCCTAATTTATATTTGTATGGTTTCCTTAGTTGTTTCGTGGGTGATCTCGAACACCTTAGTCCAAACAAATGGTTAACTAACACTTTCATCTATATAGTGCCTCAAATGGAATAGTTTTGTTGTTGTTAGGGTAACTGTTGTTAATCAAAGGTGTAAGATATTGTTGATGTGAAACGGTTTGTAATGATGTGATAACCGTGTTGTAGGAAAGTCTTGCTAGTGGCAAGTGGTTATCCAAACCATTTCCAAAGTTGATCATGTCTTAGGTGGTTTCGGGATGAAGGCTATAGTGTATAGTGTTTATGTCTACTAGTGTTTGAAGGAAACGTGATCTTGTGAAGTTTTACGTCTTGAATTTCAATGGGGTTCGAGATAATGATGTGATATGTTGACGATTAGAAGAGTGTAGCGTACGTTTACCATTATTCTTAGGTAGAGATGTCAAGTTTGTTTTAAAATCAAAAGTGAATTTTAAAGGAATATGGTGGAATGATATCCTTGAAACCTAATCGGGCTAGTACTTCTAAGAAATGACGAGAAGATTTGATGACTATCCCAAGATAGTAGTTCGGATTATCTCATGTATGAAAATTTCAAGAATGAAATTAGGTAGTATAAATAAGATGTTAAGATTTTTTTGAGTGGTAAGACACTATCGTGTCTCTAGATCTTTTAATGAATTACGGTGGTTTATCGAGTTTAAGTAGGAAATCAACTGAATATAACACTTGTATAACTATTCTCAGTGTTTGAAAAATTTAAGTCGAACATAGTTAGTCAGACTATGTTCCACTATCCCTAGGTTAAATATAGGTGATTAGGCTATATTTAGCCGAGGTTCGATAAATTTTTCAAATACCTAAATTAGGTATACTTGTGATATGTCCATAGCTTTTGAGAAATTGTCCACTAAGCAAAGGCGATATCAAACCATCCAGTTGCAAGTCCTGGCCATAAAAGACTTGTAACCTATGTTTTCACATTCCATTGCATAGAAGATAGTATGGGTAGATACGTGTGGAAAGGAAATCTTAAGTAATTCTAAAATAGTCCATACTTGGCTAGAATCACGAACTTTTAACAATGAAGGTTTCGTAAGAGAATTTTGATGAATGTAGAGAAAGTTCTTGAACTTGACTTTTGTAGATGATGAGTCGGTTTATCTTTAGAAATCCCATTTCTTGTATTTCCATTAGGAAATTGATAGATTGTGACGGGTTTCATGTAAAACAATATCATATAATGTTTATAAGATAATTTTTAGAGACTATTGTATAACTTACAATATCGAGGAGTAGTTGAGACCATTGTGCAACTCACAATGTCTTGAGAAATAGTTGAGACCATTGTGTAACTCACAATGTCTTGAGAAATAATAGAGACCATTGTGTAACTCACAATGTCTAAGAAATGATGGAGAGATCATTGTGTAACCCACAATGTCTTGAGAAATAAATGAGACCATTGTGTACAATGTCTTGAGAAATTTAGAGACCATGTAGGATTTGATTGTCGAGAATATAATAGAGACCATTGTAGGATTCTGATTGTCGAGAATGTAATAGAGACCACTTTATCTCACGGTGTCTTGAAAATGAATGAGACCATTGTATCTCACAATGTCTGGGAAGTAGGAAAGACCATTGTAGTCAGTTACAATGTCTTGGAGGAAGTTTCGTAATCCTAAAATGCATGAGTAGATGCATGATTGGGAGATTAGGAAAATATGATTGTGCCGTAATGCCTTAGAATAGGCATACGTAAATATGTTGAGTACTTTGTTTATGATTGAAATTATGTCAAGTGTATATATCAATATACTAGTATGTTTGTATAGCTTAAAATGCCTAAAAGTCACATAATCGTCTGGAGGATGGAAGGCACGGAGAACGGAAGGCTATAAAATGTTTTTGTTTGAAAAAGTAGTTATAGTTTAAGTCTCAATTAGACCCGTTTCTCTATAAGCGTGGCTCGATACCAATCAGTAACACCCCAATTTCGTGATACGCAGTGAATTCAAAGCGGGTGTTACTTCATGGCACAACAATCATAACAATAGAAAACGTACTCTAATGGAGTCGTTTTAAAAGATTTATCATTCGATTTATATAAATATCGAGTTTACAAAATGAGGTCCCAAATGGTTCCAAGTTTACAAAATACATTAAATTGGTTTTTGAATGATAATAAAATTTATAGCCTTCTTGATCTAGTCCTCGCTCTTCCGTGCCGACTTCGACATTATGGACTGAAATACATGCTTAAAAGCATCAACACAAAGGTTGAGTGAAATTCATAGAGTTTGTTTGATGGTTGAACACATTATGTTTGTAGTGTGAGTTATAAATTCACACCAATGGTTTGAAAACCAAAGCAGTTATTATTAGACTAAGCATCATGCAATCAAGGCGTTAACGTGTTCCAAAATTAATTGGAGAAAATGTCGGTGCGTGCCCTATCGGTAAAATTGCCGTTTTACCAATGTTACTCAAATATAGTGCGTTTGTTTGCCTTTAATGGGGCCAACACAAGCGGGATTAAATCAATCCCAATAGATCTATTCACAATATTCGCGCCCACTCTCACATAGTGATTAATGATTCATGATTAAGGGACTTAAGTTTGGCAAATGCGGTAACTTAGTGCTAATAACAATCAGATAAGTATATAGTTTGAAAGCAATGTGTTCGGTTTAAAATAAAGCATGTATCTCCCCAAGGGTTTGTAAAACAATTAAGTAATAGAAAGTGGGGCTATGAACTCACCTCAGAGTAAATGATATCAAATGTATAATGAGAATGATGGATATGCCATGAGAACTTCTACGAGCAACCTAAAATAGAATGTTGCGACTTAGGTTTGGAATAATGTTTAGGAAAACATAAACCATCCTATATATCGTCTCTATGTTGATCATGATGTAGTACATGGTTTTGTGTATGTCGTTTATAGAAATGGTCTAGTTGTGAAAACGTGTATAGTTTATATATATCGTACTACCGTTCGGGCCATCATAATTCGAGAGGTCATGTAGTAAGCGTTAGGAGCTAGGACACTTTAAATCGTAAATCCAACAACTCGTCGATCGTTTTACTCAAATGAAACCCTCACATGAAGCTCCCTAGTTTTGTAGCACTTAGTAGATAAAACATATGTTTTATTTATATATCATAAGTGTCATATGGTTTGTAAACACAAGTTACAAGGTTGTTTGGTTTTGATTAGGAATCATAATGGTTATTACAAATATCGTCATAATTTATATCACAAGTGTTTAAAGAAAAGCTTACAAGTTTCTAAATTGTAAAGTTGGTTATTACAAGTTCTCGTCGTTTCATATATATGATTACCTTAGTTAACGATCTTGGGTAAACAAGCCTTGAGGCTTTAGCCATGGCCTTGCCGTGACTTTGGTCTTGACTACCATGGTCTTGAGACTCAACTTTGGTCTTAGCCGTAGCCGTGGTCTTGGTTTATGGCCATTAGGCCTCTTGGTTTGCTTTTAGTTGTGACAAAAGTATAGTTATGAGACTATATTCTGGCGGTTTCTGTTTTTGAAAGATTTATGGCCTGTTTAAGCGTTTTCAAGGTCCGAGCTTCTTTGTTATTGAAGGAAAACGTCGTTCGGACAACTTTCGTGTTTTAACTTTTTATGATTCGGACCGAAGTATGACTTTCAAAATGGCAGAACCATAATGAGTTTCAAAATGGCGGTTTTGGCGTTTTGGTTTCGCTAACTTCTTTTGCCTATAACTTTTGACTCGTTTGTCCGTTTGGGTGATTCAAGTTGCTATGTTTACCTTTTATCTTGTCTACCATATTATGTAAGTTAGAAAGTCCTTATGTTACTGTTTTAATGGTCTCACATGTGTAGAATATGACTAGTTTACTAGTTTGTTACTTTTATGACAATATGTGAATTAAAACAAGTGATTGAGTATATGTACATCATGAATCAACATAGTAACTATATATATAGCATGAAATAGTTAAGATTATGAATAATAAAGATGAGATGATGGTGGTGATAAGTTGCTTACAACTTTTGGCTTTCAATAAGAAAGGAGTAACTTAGTAAGGATCGGACATTGATTGATCACTTAAGATTTTGGATTGAGCTAGCTTTCCACACCTTGGCACCCTTGCAAACTTGAAGAGTTGGTGATGAAGTACTAAGTGACTTGAGTGGATCTAAACTCAAGAAGATCACTTAAACTTGCTAGAGATTTGATGTAGTAGCTTGATCTTTGGAACTTCCTTGCATAAACTTGGAGTTTATAGATCAAATGATGGAAGATATGGATATTTGATGATATGAACGACCCATTTCAGTTTGTGGAGGTGTTTAGGATGTATTTCACTTGCTATTTATAGGAGGGTAAGTTTGGTTAACCATATATTGGGTTAAATATTAACCATGGTTAGGTTTAGGACACTTGTAATGATCTTAATGAACCAAGGTTAGGATGATGCCACCAATATGATGACTCCCCTAAGTTCTGTCATGGAAGAGATAAGATGACTTATGTGGTTAGTTTTGATCTTATCTTGGTTACGGAGTGAGTTTTGGTTCCGTTAATCGCTAACCGTTAAGCCATAAAGCGTAAAACCGGGTATCGTAAAAATATGAAATTTGTAGGAATGATGAAACTCATCATTATACTCCATATAAAAATATAAAATGGGTGATAAGTCTCATTGGGTGCAAAATCTTGCTTAAAAGCGGAAATACGGGTCAAAAAAAGCGTAATTCGCAGTTTATCGAAAAGAACGAAATTTCGGAAGCGACCGTGAATTTATTTAGAGTAGACTAAAATTAGTCTAAAAGTGATATGAGATGTTAAAATGTGGTTTTCGTCATACGCGGGATAACTTTACGATTATTCGTGAAGTTTAAAAGTTCTGCGATTTAAGCAAAATGTAGAACGTACAAGGTTAATTCCTTTATGGTCAAAGGAGGAGGAAATATGTTTGACTTTTCCAAAAATGTAAAAGTGTCAAAACATATTAGAAACACAGTCTGAGAATCGTTAAGTCCGGATGTAAGTAGAATTGTTTAAAACGTAAGTTTAGTTTTGTTCTGTATTTGGGCTTATTTGGTAATATTAAAATAATAAATCTTAAAATTCTCAAATTAATCATGAGTGATCTAAAAATTTATCGATGCGAGGAAAATTGTCGAGTTGATTTTCGTTATCGCGTGATGTTTAAGCGGTGGACCGTCTAAAGCGAAACTTTAAAACGATGTTTACTTAATAACTTTTGCGAAAATGATCTAACGATGGTCGAACTCTCGGTTATTACTAAAATAATTTATCTTACGAGAATGTGAAATAAAAATTTTACGAGATGAATAGTGAAAATGAATAGTAAAAGTGAATAGTAAATTCTCGAAAATGAAAAGTAACCTAAAAATGCGGGTGGTTACTGGTCTCACCACCTTAATGGAATTCGTCCGAATTCAATGTGTGTTATCCGATGTTGAAGTGTCTAGGGAAATGTGGATGTATCGCCAAATTCTAATCTTTGTGTTCTCAAGTTTCTGGTCATAGAATGTATTATATACCATGTGGCTTAAGTTGATAATCTAAAGGGTTTTGTTAAAATCTTATAGAGTCTAATATACCTAAAGTTTGGCTTTTCCCGATTCTCAAAATGAATCATATCTTATTGTATCGAGGCTATCAATAAAACCTTAATTTCTAACATGGAGTTTTGGTGATAGTGTGCGGCATGGAGCCTAATTTATATTTGTATGGTTTCCTTAGTTGTTTCGTGGGTGATCTCGAACACCTTAGTCCAACAAATGGTTAACTAACACTTTCGTCTATATAGTGCCTCAAATGGAATAGTTTTGTTGTTGTTAGGGTAGCTGTTGTTAATCAAAGGTGTAAGATATTGTTGATGTGAAGCGGTTTGTAATGATGTGATAATGTCATTGTAGGAAAGTCTTGCTAGTGGCAAGTGGTTATCCAAACCATTTCCAAAGTTGATCATGTCTTAGGTGGTTTCGGGATGAAGGCTATATCGTATAGTGTTTATGTCTACTAGTGTTTGAAGGAAGCGTGATCTTG
The DNA here is from genome assembly GCA_022545495.1 of Chrysanthemum lavandulifolium. NCBI lineage: Eukaryota > Viridiplantae > Streptophyta > Magnoliopsida > Asterales > Asteraceae > Chrysanthemum > Chrysanthemum lavandulifolium. The sequence goes on from CM040241.1 coordinate 15,021,100, forward strand.
TGAAGTTTTACGTCTTGAATTTCAATGGGGTTTAGATAATGATGTGTCATGTTGATGATTAGAAGAGTGTAGCGTATGTTTACCATTATTCTTAGGTAGAGATGTCAAGTTTGCTTTAAAATCATAAGTGAATTTTAAAGGAATATGACGGAATGATATCCTTGAAACCTAATCGGGCTAGTACTTCTAAGAAATGACGAGAAGATTTGATGACTATCCCAAGATAGTAGTTCGGATTATCTCATGTATGAAAATTTCAAGAATGAAATTAGGTAGTATAAATAAGATGTTAAGATTTTCTTTGAGTGGTAAGACACTATCGTGTCTCTAGATCTTTTAATGAATTACGGTGGTTTATCGAGTTTAAGTAGGAAATTAACTTTGAATATAACACTTGTATAACTATTCTCGGTGTTTGAAAAATTTAAGTCGAACATAGTTAGTCGGACTATGTTCCACTATCCCTAGGCTAAATATAGGTGATTAGACTATATTTAGCCGAGGTTCGATAAATTTTCAAATACCTAAATTAGGTATACTTGTGATATGTCCATAGCTTTTGAGAAATTGTCCACTAAGCAAAGGCGATATCAAACCATTCGGTTGCAAGTCCGGCCATAAAAGACTTGTAACCTATGTTTTCACATTCCATTGCATAGAAGATAGTATGGGTAGATACGTGTGGAAAGGAAATCTTAAGTAATTCTAAAATAGTCCATACTTGGCTAGAATCACGAACCTTTAACAATGAAGGTTTCGAAGAGAATTTTGATGAATGTAGAAAGTTCTTGAACTTGACTTTTGTAGATGATGAGTCACTTTATCTTTTAGAAATCCCATTTCTTGTATTTCCATTAGGAAATTGATAGACTATGACGGGTTTCATGTAAAACAATATCATATAATGTTTATAAGATAATTTTAGAGACTATTGTATAACTTACAATATCGAGGAGTAGTTGAGACCATTGTGCAACTCACAATGTCTTGAGAAATAGTGGGAGACCATTGTGTAACTCACAATGTCTTGAGAAATAATAGAGACCATTGTGTAACTCACAATGTCTTGAGAAATGATGGAGATCATTGTGTAACCCACAATGTCTGAGAAATGAGAGAATGTAATCACAAGAGACAATGTCCACTCACGATTGTGCGAGAATTAGAGACCCTTTGTAGGATTTTGTGCGAGAATGTAATAGAGACCTTTGTAGGATTTCTGATTGTGCGAGAATGTAATAGAGACCATTGTATCTCACGGTGTCTTGAAAATGAATGAGACCATTGTATCTCACAATGTCTAGGAAGTAGGAAAGACCATTGTAGTCGGTTACAATGTCTTGGAGGAAGTTTCGTAATCCTAAAATGCATGAGTAGATGCATGATTGGGAGATTAGGAAAATATGATTGTGCCGTAATGCCTTAGAATAGGCATACGTGAGATATGTTGAGTACATTGTTTATGATTGAAATTATGTCAAGTGTATATATCAATATACTAGTATGTTTGTATAGCTTAAAATGCCTAAAAGTCACATAATCGTCGGAGGATGGAAGGCACGGAGAGCGGAAGGCTATAAAATGTTTTGTTTGTAAAAGTAGTTATAGTTTAAGTCTCAATTAGACCCGTTTCTCTATAAGCGTGGCTCGATACCAATCTGTAACACCCCAATTTCGTGATACGTGAATTCAAAGCGGGTGTTACTTCATGGCACAACAATCATAACAATAGAAAACGTACTCTAATGGAGTCGTTTTAAAAGATTTATCATTCGATTTATATAAATATCGAGTTTACAAAATGAGGTCCCAAATGGTTCCAAGTTTACAAAATACATTAAATTGGTTTTGAATGATAATAAAATTTATAGCCTTCTTGATCTAGTCCTCGCTCTTCCGTGCCGACTTCCGACATTATGGACACGAAATACATGCTTAAAGCTGTCAACACAAAGGTTGAGTGAAATTCATAGAGTTTGTTTGATGGTTGAACACATTATGTTTGTAGTGTGAGTTATAAATTCACACCAATGGTTTGAAAACCAAAGCAGTTATTATTAGACTAAGCATCATGCAATCAAGGCGTTAACGTGTTCCAAAATTAATTGGAGAAAATGTCGGTGCGTGCCCTATCGGTAAAATTGCCGTTTTACCAATGTTACTCAAATATAGTGCGTTTGTTTGCCTTTAATGGGGCCAACACAAGCGGGATTAAATCAATCCCAATAGATCTATTCACAATATTCGCGCCCACTCTCACATAGTGATTAATGATTCATGATTAAGGGACTTAAGTTTGGCAAATGCGGTAACTTAGTGCTAATAACAATCAGATAAGTATATAGTTTGAAAGCAATGTGTTCGGTTTAAAATAAAGCATGTATCTCCCCAAGGGTTTGTAAAACAATTAAGTAATAGAAAGTGGGGCTATGAACTCACCTCAGAGTAAATGATATCAAATGTATAATGAGAATGATGGATATGCCATGAGAACTTCTACGAGCAACCTAAAATAGAATGTTGCGACTTAGGTTTGGAATAATGTTTAGGAAAACATAAACCATCCTATATCGTCTCTATGTTGATCATGATGTAGTACATGGTTTTTGTGTATGTCGTTTATAGAAATGGTCTAGTTGTGAAAACGTGTATAGTTTATATATATCGTACTACCGTTCGGGCCATCATAATTCGAGAGGTCATGTAGTAAGCGTCGAGGAGCTAGGACACTTTAAATCGTAAATCCAGCAACTCGTCGATACGTTTTACTCAAATGAAACCCCTCACATGAAGCTCCCTAGTTTTGTAGCACTTAGTAGATAAAACATAAGTTTTATTTATATATCATAAGTGTCATATGGTTTGTAAACACAAGTTACAAGGTTGTTTGGTTTTGATTAGGAATCATAATGGTTATTACAAATATCGTCATAATTTATATCACAAGTGTTTAAAGAAAAGCTTACAAGTTTCTAAATTGTAAAGTTGGTTATTACAAGTTCTAAATCGTTTCATATATATGATTACCTTAGTTAACGATCTTGGGTAAACAAGCCTTGAGGCTTTAGCCATGGCCTTGCCGTGACTTTGGTCTTGACTACCATGGTCTTGAGACTCAACTTTGGTCTTAGCCGTAGCCGTGGTCTTGGTTTATGGCCATTAGGCCTCTTGGTTTGCTTTTAGTTGTGACAAAAGTATAGTTATGAGACTATATATACTGGCGGTTCTGTTTTGAAAGATTTATGGCCTGTTTAAGCGTTTTCAAGGTCCGAGCTTCTTTATTATTGAAGGAAAACGTCGTTCGGACAACTTTCGTGTTTTAACTTTTTATGATTCGGACCGAAGTATGACTTTCAAAATGGCGAGAACCATTACAGTTTCAAAATGGCGGTTTTGGCGTTTTGGTTTCGCTAACTTCTTTTGCCTATAACTTTTGACTCGTTTGTCCGTTTGGGTGATTCAAGTTGCTATGTTTACCTTTTATCTTGTCTACCATATTATGTAAGTTAGAAAGTCCTTATGTTACTGTTTTAATGGTCTCACATGTGTAGAATATGACTAGTTTACTAGTTTGTTACTTTTATGACAATATGTGAATTAAAACAAGTGATTGAGTATATGTACATCATGAATCAACATAGTAACTATATATATAGCATGAAATAGTTAAGATTATGAATAATAAAGATGAGATGATGGTGGTGATAAGTTGCTTACAACTTTTGGCTTTCAATAAGAAAGGAGTAACTTAGTAAGGATCGGACATTGATTGATCACTTAAGACTTTGGATTGAGCTAGCTTTCCACACCTTGGCACCCTTGCAATCTTGAAGAGTTGGTGATGAAGTACTAAGTGACTTGAGTGGATCTAAACTCAAGAAGATCACTTAAACTTGCTAGAGATTTGATGTAGTAGCTTGATCTTTGGAACTTCCTTGCATAAACTTGGAGTTTATAGATCAAATTATGGAAGATATGAGGGTTTGATGATATGAACGACCCATTTCAGTTTATGAGGGTGTTTAGGATGTATTTCACTTGCTATTTATAGGAGGGTAAGTTTGGTTAACCATATATTGGGTTAAATATTAACCATGGTTAGGTTTAGGACACTTGTAATGATCTTAATGAACCAAGGTTAGGATGATGCCACCAATATGATGACTCCCCTAAGTTCTGTCATGGAAGAGATAAGATGACTTATGTGGTTAGTTTTGATCTTATCTTGGTTACGGAGTGAGTTTTGGTTCCGTTAATCGCTAACCGAAGCCATAAAGCGTAAAACCGGTATCGTAAAAATATGAAATTTGTAGGAATGATGAAACTCATCATTATACTCCATATAAAAATATAAAATGGGTGATAAGTCTCATTGGGTGCAAAAGCTGCTTAAAGTCGGAAATACGGGTCAAAAGCGCGTAATTCGCAGTTTATCGGAAAAGAACGAAATTTCGTGGAAGCGACCGTGAATTTATTTAGAGTAGACTAAAATTAGTCTAAAAGTGATATGAGATGTTAAAATGTGGTTTTAGTCATACGCGGGATAACTTACGATTATTCGTGAAGTTTAAAAGTTCTGCGATTTAAGCAAAAATGTAGAACGTACAAGGTTAATTCCTTTATGGTCAAAGGAGGAGGAAATATGTTTGACTTTTCCAAAAATGTAAAAGTTTCAAAACATATTAGAAACACAGTCTTGAGAATCGTTAAGTCCGGATGTAAGTAGAATTGTTTAAAACGTAAGTTTAGTTTTGTTCTGTATTGGGCTTATTTGGTAATATTAAAATAATAAATCTTAAAATTCTCAAATTAATCATGAGTGATCTAAAATTTATCGATGTGAGGAAAATTGTCGAGTTGATTTTCGTTAAGCGCGTGATGTTTAAGCGGTGGACCGTCTAAAGCGAAACTTTAAAACGATGTTTACTTAATAACTTTTGCGAAAATGATCTAACGATGGTCGAACTCTCGGTTATTACTAAAATAATTTATCTTACGAGAATGTGAAATAAAAATTTTACGGGATGAATAGTGAAAATGAATAGTAAAAGTGAATAGTAAATAGTAATTTCTCGAAAATGAAAAGTAACCTAAAAATGCGGGTTGTTACATATCCCACCAAAAGCCACCGGATCTTATCCTCAAAACCACTCAACCTCACAACCTCTTATCTTCACACAAATTTCAAAACACGAGATGGAGCCATTTAATCCTTTTATGTGTTCTTGTGGAGCAGGAAATATAAAATTAAGAACATCGCATAGAAATTATTCATCTGGACGACAATATTATTTATGTCCTCTGTCAAAGGTGAATAATCATACATTTCTTATTTATGTTTTTTTTTGAACGGCATAATGAATTATGAAAAAGGTGAAACTAGCAAGATAATAGACACCTAAAAGGTACAATTACAACAAAGTCTAGACAGCTACAAAAATAAAACAAAACCTCTAGACTCATCTCGAGAACTTTAACTGCGAGGATCACAAAAGGAATGAAAAAACTTGTGCCAATTACAGAGATCCAAGACACGAGAAAAACTCCCACACAACGAAGGCTGAGCCACCGGTTTTCACTTCGCGGTGTTTTTGATGTGATCCCAACCATGCCTCGAGGACACGAACCAGCCAACAATAAGCAAGAAACAAGAGAAACATAAAGTCCTAACCAAAATAGATACACCGAAGCAACCAAAAACCATCTTCAATCAACCTAAAAACGAGCCCCACGGAAAGATACCAAGACCAGACCATGCAAGATCAGCCATCTTAACCATCTATCAAAGGACACACAATCCAGTCGTTCCAAGCGTAATGATGTTTCTTATCTCGGTTGGATATCCATAAGAAAGAGAGAGAAACAATCGATTGAAAGGTGTTGGCGATACTAGCATTTTCATTATTATGAATCTAGTTGTTTCTATTCTTCCAGATATGCCACCACCACACGAACATAATAGCTTCGATAACTCTTATGTGTTGATTAGAATTAGGTAAGTCTAGATACCATTCCACCACTAGACTAGGTTCCAAGACGGGGATTGTCAGGTTTAACCACACACTGATATGAACACGCAATTCACTTAGGAATGCACACTGATAAAAAAGATGACAGCCATCATCGAGCCCGTTATTGCAAAGTTTACAGGTAACCGTAGTCACATCGACACCCCGACCAAATAAGTTTAAAAGAGTAGGAAGACCGTTCCTTAGCATAAGCTACACAAAAGTGTTAACTTTTTTCGGGGTATACTTATTCCAGCAAGAAGGCCGATCCACTGAGCAAATGTAGTGATCTATGTGGTTCCGAATAGCAGCAACAGTGAAACATGTGTTACCTTCAAGGTTCTAACTCCAATAATCTTCACCACTTTCAAGAGTATTCGGAAGCATCTGCAACAAGTCTTGAAGTTGATTTTGCTCATGACCATCTCTTAAATCTCTACGCCAGTTCCAAGTCCAAACCGAGGGATTGTACCTGTCAAAAACTAAGCAATCTTTTTCCAATTCTAAAGCAAAAACTCTCGGAAATCTCTTGTCAAAAGCCTGATCTCCACACCAAATCTCTTTCCAAAAACGAGAATTATGGCCATTACCAATCTTTCTAACAATCACAGTTTTTGGTAAAAGATAAGAGGAATGACAAAGGTTGAGAGACGCCGTTATATGATTCCAATTACCTTTGCTTTTAGCCGGCATATTATAGAAACAATTCATACCGTGAATCTCCTATAAAACTCTAACCCAAAGACTTTGATGATTACACATTCCGCGCCATCTCGACTTATACAATAGAAACAAATTCATTGCCTTTAAACTACCAATACCAATTCCTCCAGAATCGAAGCTAGCCATAGTCGATTCCCACTTAATCCAATGAATTTTTCGTTTATCTTTCGACCCTCCCCAAAATAACGAGGCCCTTAAACCTTCCAAGGTCTTATTAACAGCTTTAGGCATGGGAAACAAAGAGAAAAAGTAGTTACCCCAAGGAACCAAGAACCACTTTAATGAGAGTAATCCTCCCCCCAATGGAAAGAAGATTCGCTTTCCAGCCCGACAACTTTTCTTGAACTTATTAATAATCGGCTCCCAAAAAGAAATGCGTTTGGAACTACCTCTGATAACGCTCAGATTGTGCATGTTTTTAGTAGCGTTATGTGTACTTTCATATCTGTTATTTGGTTATATTTGCGTGATTTCAGTACTTAATCGTATCTAGAGATGTTTGTCTAGTGTTCATAACCAAGTGCAGGGAAATGGAGGAAAAAGAAGTAATATTCAGCTTAGCGAAGAGTTCCATTTCAACAAGACTAAATCAGTATCTCAAGACCTCAGTGATTGAAGAATCAAAGAAGATCAAGTTTTGTATCTCAGAAGATCCAACCGGATCCGGTTGCACCCTCAACCGGATCGGTTGGAATTCGGTCAGAATAAGTGTTTTTACCATCGCCAACCGATCGGTCGCAACCCGCAACCGTATCGGTCGATTGTTGTTATTGAAGACCAGTAGGATCGGTTGGTCATATGACCGATCCGGTTGGAGAAGCTGCGGTTGCCAAATCTTCATCACTAAGCTTCCCTTTGCATCCAAACGATTCTAGGTCCTTCTTGGTGTATTCTATTCCTTCCTTACTCCTTGAGGCCAAGTTCAACATTTAATACCCTAGGCCTTGGAATTAGTATAAATAGAGGCTAATTGTGAGCATATGAGACACACCTCAATTACAAATCTCTACTCATCAAACCAAGCCTTAAGCTCTTAAAATTCGTCCTTAGAAATCCATAGAAGTTTGAGTTTCGAAGTTCCACATTTGGAGGCCAAAACACCAAGAAGTCCACCACGATCCTTTGGGAATCATTACTTCACCATTTGTAATCTTATTCCAAGCATTGTAAGACTTTTAATCATGTTTTCTAATGATCAAAGTTATGAGTTTATGTTCATGTTTGCTATGAATGGCTAGTTTCTTTATACACTTGCTTAAATGATGTTGATTATCATATGATTAGTTAGTGGTTGTGTTAACATGTTTTAATTCAATTTTAAGTTGATTCTAAGATCAAATTGTACTAAAGTTTCATAGTGACATTTGTTAATCAAGTTTGGCTAATTAATAATAATCGTTGGGGTCGAAAGAACTTCGTGTTATTTAACTAGTCATAATCATTTTGTCTATGGATGATTGTTTTTACCCATTATTCTTGATTATACAAAGGAACTAAGGTGTGGTTGTAATAGAAACGCTTTTTGATTATCAAATTGGATTGGTTGGAAACATCTAAATGGTCGTAAGATTAGTTGTTGAGAATCAATTGTAGCCTTTTGTCTATGATCGGTTACCTTTTGTATTGACCATTTCTTAAGCAATTTGATGAACAAGTGGATGTTTTTGTGTTTAAGTTTATGTAGACTTATGAAACTTGAATTGATCTTGAATTGATTGGTTAAACTTAATGCTTGTTTTATAAACTAAAATCTTGACGAAGGTTTAACTTGTAAGAACAATAGATTAGTCTTCGACTAATTATCATAACCAACATGTTAAGAGGTTAACACAATCACATTAATCTATGATATGAAACTAGTTTAAGCAAGTGTAGTTTTAATCATCAATTTCATTATATCTATTTGCTTTGTTATATGTTTTGCATAGACTACGTTAATTCAACTTGTGTTTAGATTCACTCAAATCCTATGAAACGATCCCGACTTACCTTCATAATCTTGCTATAACGGACGAGTATACTTGCTCGTATGTGTTATTGGTAATATTGGTAATTCACCTTTTATAAATTTAAAACTTGCACCAACCGGGCACATCAACCTCCAATAGGTATTCCCAAATATTTGAAAGGCAAACTTTCAGCTTTACACCCAATCAAAGAAGCAAATCGACCAACCTCATCAGAAGAAACTCCAATACCAATAATAGAGGACTTTTGAAAATTAATTTTGAGACCCGAAATACCATAGAAAAATCTTAAAGCATTAGAGATATTAATTAAGTTATTTCCGTCCCAAACCCCAGTAATCATCACATCATCAGCATAGAAAAGGTGAGAAACCATGACCTGATTAATCTTGACCCCAGAAAAAATGCCATTGTTAACCAGGTTGTCTATAGCAATGTGGAGGCCTTCCATAGCAATAATAAACAAAAATGGTGCCATAGGGTCTCCTTGGCGCAATCCACGATGAATACCAAACTCTTCAGTGGGACTACCATTGACAAGAACCGAAGACCTAGCGGAATTCAGACAGGCCTTTATCCAAGATATCCATTTAGGGCCGAACCCCATGATAGAAAGCATATGAAGAAAAAAATCCCAAGATAATGAGTCGTATGCTTTAGTAAAATCAATCTTGAATAACATCATCTTCTTTTTCTTGTTTTTATGCCAATCTATAACCTCAATTAATAAGAGAGGACCGTCCAAAATCTGTCTACCTTTACTAAAAGCCGATTGCTCGATGCTAACAATATGGTTAATGACCTTAGCAAGACGATTAGCAAGGATTTTGGCAATTGTTTTATATTGAATGCCAATTAAGCTAATAGGTCTAAAATCGGACATAAGGATAGGATTACTAACCTTGGGAATGAGGGTGATGAACGAAGAGTTTCACCCGACAGGAATGTAAGCCCGCTCGTGGAATTCATTAACCATATTAACCACATCATCCTTCAAAATATCCCAAGACGAATGTTGGGAATTATGCAGTAGGATTTCTGCAATGTCAATTCTTGAAGGTTTCTGCTGAGTAGAAGCGTAATCTGTTGAAGAGATTCTCTTTGAAGAATAAAAGCCGTGCCGTGTTTACCTTTGAAGGGTGGAAGTCGACTAGGATATGCATGCGCTTTATTATTTAAATGCTAACCCATCATTATTCTTGAACCGCCTTGAGGTTAGCATGGGTATTATTGTCTTGCTCAATATTGTTTAGTGTTTAGCCATTAAATGCATGCTTGCATGTTTAGTCGATTGAGTGGTAATAGTTTAAGGTTCCTTGTCTATAAAAGGAACTTCATAGTTTGTAATAGATAAGAATTCGAAACATAGTGTTTCAGTTAATAAAAGATCCATAGAGGATCTAAGTGTTCTTAGTTATAACAGCTTGTATTTACATTCCGCTATAGAATACGAGTTGTAGAGATTTTCTATTAGTTTGCTTATGATTACATAGGCAACACTAACGATCTACGAGTGCTCAAGATTTGTCAAGGTCTGTGTGTTTTCAACAAGTGATATCAGAGCCTCAAGATTTGTCAAGGTCTGTGTATTTTACCTCACCCCCATACAACCAAAAATACATTCACCATGCACGGGCGATGATGAATCCGAAGTCACCAACAACAACATCAAGAACACCACCTCTATGCAAAGAACTTAGTCTTTCCAACAAGAATGGTAAGTTTCCTTATCTTAAAAAGGAAGAGTATGATCTGTGGACAATGAAGATGCGAATGGATCTCCAATATTGATTGGAATCTTTGGGAGATTATGAAGAAAGGAAATAGTCAAGAAGACTATCCCGGATCTTGATGGTAAGTTTACCATTGCTCCTCCCAAAGCTATTTGAAGAGATTCTAGCTGTGCAAAGAGAGCACAAAGTAAGAACCATCCTTCTTCAAGCTATTCACGAAGATCACTTGGGTGATTTTCACCACATGGATGATGCTAAGGACATATGGATGGCGCTTAAAGCAAGGTTCGGTGGCAATGAGGAGTCCAGGAGAATGAGGAAGTCCATCTTTGAGACAACACTTTCAAGAATTCAACATCTCGGAAGAAGAAGGTATCCGAGAAGGGATACGACAGGTTTCATAAGATTTTAAGTCAGCTAAACCAGCTGAATGCAAAACCTGACAATGATGATTGCAATTCAAAGTTCCTTCGATCTTTGCCTCCATCATGGTTACATGTTAGCATAGCCCTAAAGGCTAAAGGTGGGTTAGACATGCTCACTTTTGATGAGCTGTACAACAAACTCAAATCTCTTAAACCTGATGTCAGATCTCCCTACCGTGCATCCTCTTCTGGTCATACAGCCTTTGTTGGGACATCTTACTCCAATATGATGATACATGCTCCTAGTCCATCTTACTTACCATCATCATCTTACACTCGTCCCACTCCATCCTGCCATCAAGCTAAAACTCGTAGTATATTGAAGGATGTTCTTCATTCATTTGTTGCTGATTATGATACTCAACAACATCTTGTTTATGAAGATTTTGAGCGGTGGACCCACTTGATATGGAGGAGATGAAACCGAAATGGCGGTGGCCATGCTTTGATTGATATCAAAAGGTTTAAGGAGAGGTCGGGAAGAAAGTTTGGCTTCAAGGAAAGGATCCATTTCGTTTGACGGGAGAAAGGTCAAGTGTTCCTCTTGTCACCGGATGGGTCATTTCTCGAGGAATGCAAAGATAGGAAGAGTGGAGAGGAGCTAACTACAATTCCTATCGCAGAAAGCGAAGGAAGCTAGTACTTGATTGACTCTTGTCACCTTAGATGAACAGGTCAACTGGGTGCACATGAACACGTGAATGAGGAAGCTACGATAGAGAAGCTTGGATTGTCGGCAAGATGTACATCGGAAGATAGGCATGATCGGTTTTCCTTGATGGGACTTTCTCGGTACACAATCAGTATATTTGGTTGTAGTGAAAGATACAATGAACTTAAAGAAGCTTATGATACTATGAAACCTAAATACAATGAATGCTATGTTGATAATGAAGCTTATAAACTTTCGTTAAAACATTAGAAAGACAAAAGTATGGTTTCAAAAGAATCGGATAGCTTATGAAGAAAAGATAAAGGGGTTACAATTTGATCTAGATATTGCAAACATTAACTTAAAGCGCATTGAAAAGGAAAAAGTCGATGCTATTCTTTGAGAACCTAGAGCTTAAAGAGAAACTAGTGAGGAAATAGCTAGACATAAACAATGGTTAATATCGGTGACAATCTAGCTAGAGAACTCTATAGTAGTCGGTCGGTGAACTCTAGAATAGGTTTAGGTTTTCAAAAGTATGTAGGTTTGGAAGCTAGGCAAGATGGGCATAAATCTACACTGCAGGCTTAGCGTATTTTAAAAGGAAGGTGATTTACATGCTGTCCTGGACCTATTAGAGGTGAATTCATGCCCTTGACACGTCCATTATTGTTGACTTTGATGGATCACACCATCAGTATGGCAAAAGTCATGAGACTTGCCGGACACCGATGCTTCATCTTATGACTTTGTCTCTTTCTCGGCGGTGACAATTCATCGGATCAAGGGTCTACTTCGTTTGTGATTCAAGTGATAAGTCGACCTTCCCAAGCCCTCACCGAGCCTACACCCAAGCACGCACCCAAGTCTATCTACAAGCCTTCTAGGTTAGTGCGAGGAATCTACTTCCAAGCTGTTTCCTCGAAGACTTGTCCTTTAAATCTTTGCATAATAAGTCCGTTAAAACAATTCCTTTAATGTTTCGGTTTAAGTACTTCGCACGTAATAGAACATCTTCTTTGTTAAATAAATCTTCCAAAAGGAAGACATGTTTTGTATGTGGAAGTAAACTTCATTTAATTAAGGATTGTGATTTCTATGAGCAAAGATTGGGTGTATGTGCTACTCAATGAAACCGAGACCAGTGTGGATCAATGTTAATAATATTCCACCTTATGTCCCAAGCTACTTATCTTGACTCTCCTGGAGGAGATCGTGATAGACCTTATGTGCAACCTACTAGCCCATACTTTAAACATGGTTATTGGCTGCATATGTTGACTCTATGAATAATGGGAAAGGATGTTGGGCACTTCTTGTCAAGTCCTCGTGAGTTGTTCTTGGAATAATAAGGGACCTAAAGTTCAATGGAAACCCAAGAACAATGGTGGATCTTTCTCTTCCTTAAGCGCAAAGTTTAAGGGAGGCATAGGCCTCCTCGGGAGGCATATGCCTCGTGGGAGGAATTTGTAGTAAACTTTGTGTATTCTGTTTGCTTAACACTAACTTGCTAATATTTTTTTAGTCTGTTTTGTCTCTGTTTTGTTCTTGTGTTCTCTCGAGTTTGCTCTGTTCAGTTCAAGTTCATCATGTGTGGTCCTTTGGTAAATGGTCAAGTAAACTTAAAGTTGTTTCCACTGAAGATAAAGTACTAAAGACAAGTTCTGAAGTTAAAATTGTTCATTCCTTCATTTAAGTTACAGCTTACAGCTTACAACTTACAATCAACTTCAATGCAACTACAAGAAAAGTTCTATACATGATATACTAATCCTATTCTAATTCATAGAGAATAGTCCAACGGCTGTTGGATATGCATGATCGCTCATATCATCTATTCCGGATGCTGGATATGCGTTTGTGAAGTCTTGCATAACCACCCATTCCTTCTATCTCGATGGCTGGATATGCATGACCGGTACGACAAAGATGCTAAGGATCAAAATGGCAAGGATGGATTGATGCAAACGATGATGATGAAGATGACCACGCGTGTCCTTTGTGCTTCATCTACTTGGTTTCACCAAAAAGCAATCCATCCGCCTTCCTTTAGCTCTTCCCCTATACGATATGTGAAGATGCATCATAACATGGCGCAGGTAGAGCAAGCACCACCTCCCTTTTGGCACAAGGCCTTTGTTGAGGTTGAGGTGCTGGAGGTTGGGAGTAAGAAGTTATCTCAGTAGTGGGTTCCTCTGAGTCATCAGAAGACTCACTTGGATCCACTACGCTATCATCTTCAGAAGAAGGGAGAAATGGGGATGTCAAAGGACGAGGGTTAGGAGGACATGACCAAAACTAGAGGAAATCACTAGATGATGATGATGATGGAGAAGAGGTTGGGTTAACAACCTCTGGTGTAGTATTCATGGTTAATTTTGGTTGATTGGGTTTGTGATGCAACTAGGGTTTGTGATGGTAATTAGGGGTAAAATTATGTGAGAGAAGTATGCATTGGGATGATTAAATAGACGGATGCAAGGGTTAATGTAATTTAATGCGAGTTGTTGGCACAGTAATTCTAGAATCTTAACGAAGATATTTTAGTCTTGGGGTGGTTTCTGCCGAAGTATATTGTTTCAGCAGATTGGCTATTTGTTTCTGCTGAAGCGTTATTTTGTCGTTGGTCAAGTTGAAATACACGTAGGATATGGTCAACTAAAGTTCTCATACTTTTGACTATATTCTTGGTAACGGTTACCATTCCTCTAATCGCATTTCTTCCACTTCAAAAGAAACAATTCCTCTTCTACAAAACTTTTCGGTTCAAAATCATAACCCTAAAATCACATATCTCTCATGGCTCTTCAATTCAAGAAAGATCACAATAAAGTTGCTTTTACGGGTAAAGCAAAGGCGATGGTGTATGAACCAATGATGAAGTTCTGAGCGATCTAAGATTCACTATGCCCTAACACATTCCCTAACGCGATTTATGAATCGTTGGTTAAACAATTTGGGAATCTGTTGAAAAATGCACGTGAATCGTAGATTGTTGCGTTAATTGATGAAACGAGCACGTGGTGTCCGGAGGACCCGATAAGGAGAAAGCTTAGTTTGGATGATCTTTGATGGGGTTTATCACTCAAGTCAGAGGACATTCTCTCGGGTGAGAGCCATTGGGTATCAAGGTACAAGAACGGACATATGGTTGAAAAGCATTTTTGCCCTATGTGGAGATTTTTAGTTCACACTCTGCTTCAGTGCATTAGCAACAAATCTGGAGCGTGGGATCAATTCTCTACGCAATTGCCTTGTGGTATTGTGTGTCTATCTCAAGGGATAACTTATAATTTTTCTAAATTTATTTTTGATAATATGGTTGAAAATATAAATAGGAAACAACATAAGTTTTTAATGTACCCTAGATTCTTGCAAATAATTATAGACACCTCTACCCAAGTCCAAGCCTTTCATCCCATAGGAGCTCTTTCAGCTAAACTATTTGCCTCCATGAGAACTCACTTTGAGGGAGCACATCATCCGTTGACAGCAGCTATGTTGCCTCAAGGCAATGAGGCTGCTGATGAGGAGAATGTTGCTAATATCCCACCCTCTTCAAATGTTGCTACTGATGGCAATCCATCAGTTAATATAAATAAGGGTCCCTCTTTTACTGCTGATGCATCTCATATTGCTCCTGACCATACTTCACCTGTACCATCACCCAGACCGAGTCCACCACCTACACAGGCTTCATTCGATGAGTTTGAGTCTGACCTGATCAGGATGACCACACCCAGTCCTCAAAGGGAACCTTTTGATGAAGTACCTCCTCATTTTGAGCATGACCATATTTCCACCGAAGGTCCAATGACACTCCCATTACCACAGAGCAATCTGTGGAGCCGAGGACCTATTACTCTTACATCATCTATGCTCTTGTTAATGTGTATGCGGTGAGGGACCGATCTCAAAAGGAGCTTACATAGACCAAGTCTACTCTTGGTGATAAGATTGAGGAACTGCAGAATAAGGTTAAGGTCCTAGAGGATCGACTTGAAAAGAGTAGCAAAAGGAAGTTAGTCATTTCTTCTGATGAGGAGGATGAGGACTCTCGGCTTGCTTCTCTAAATATCTTAGCTGATGTGGCTCAGGAGATAGTTGTTCCTTCCTCAGTGGTTGCTAAATCCTCAAAGAATGAGGAACCTATTCTTTATAGAAGAAGAAAGAGATCTCACTTGTCTAAAGGATCTTCTGAAGTATCCAAGAAACCAAGTATTGATAATACTGCATCTGCTGAAGCTCAAAAGGAGGATGTTGCATCTGAACCTTATAATCATGCATCTGTTCAAAAACCATCTGTAGAAGATCTCTCTCAAAATGTTTCTTCTGAAGTTAAAATTGGTGATTCTCCTCAAGCTGATGTTGTTCATGAGTCCACTAATAAAGAGAAAGGTGTAATGATTGAAGATGAGCTTGGTCCGATCCGTATCCGAACAAGAAAGGCAAGGACAAGAAAGCAGTTTCTTTGAGTTTGCAGATCAGAAGAAAAGTGAAGAAGTGGCTAAACAATTTGCGGATCATTCTACGTCTGTTTTGCCTCCTGAGAGACGAAGAGAATTGGATGAGTTAGCTACTCAGATGCCTGCTGCACAATGGGATGCTCTTACTAAGCAAACCACTTCAAATCCTACACTTGCTCAAAGTATCTTAGGTGCGGACTTTGATAGTGAAAATTTTGTGGCTCGAATGATGGCGCTTGGAGAACAAAGGAAGCAAGAATCAGTTGCGAAAAGGAAAGCCCTTAGTAATGAAAAGAATAAGGCAAAGAGAGAGAGACCTCTTACTGAAGCCCAGAAGAAAACAGAGATGAGGATTGCGGTGAAAAATCAAAGTTGTTCGGTGCTTAACCGTGGTTTAACAATGAAGCAAGTCTTGGCCTTACCTGATGCAAGATTGTTTCACTTGTACAATATGATTATGAAGACCTCTTCTTACCTTTAACACCATCTATCAAAAGAATTCTTTGAGAATGAAGTTGCACCAAAGGCCAAAAGACCCAAGTTTGTTGAGATAGTGGATGATTTTGATGATATTCCACCTAAGACAATCTCTCAAATGGTTTCTTCAAGCAACTTCAAGCCACTCCTTCGTCGACAAGGTCCATTCTCTTGAACCATCGATTGCTTCCGATGCACTAGTTATGCCTTCATCTAACCCAAACGTGGCATCTGCTGCTGCAAAAGAAGGTACTTTGGTTGGGAAGATGACCGAGGTTACTTCTGCCGAACCTCATCATATATCTCAAGCTTCTGTAAGTCACTAGCTCAACTCGAAAAGGTCTCATCACGAACCGACCACCATTTCCTATGAAGCACCTAACGTACAAGCTTCGCTCCATCTGTGGAATCTCTTCGATACGTAGGAGGTGGTTCGATTAAAGAAGCTAAAACCACAACTGTCAAAGCTAAAAAGGCAAGAAAGGTGTTGGAAAGAATGCCTACCCTTCGTGATGATGTCTCACCTAAATCCACATCTACTTCTTCAAGTCCTACTACTGATATTAATGCAGAAACCAAAGATATTCCATCTTCGGAAATGTATGTGCCTGGTAGAAGGATGAAGAGGATGGCCAAGAGAAAACACACATCTCTGAGAAGATCTGTAAGAAAAGCGAGGACTCATGCATCGAAGAATAAGCCATCACCCAAGCATGTTCCTTTGGACCTAAAGGCTGATGACTCAACCTTTGTTAAAAAAGGTTCTCGCTATCGATTTTCCTGAGGGATATCAAAATAAGTTGGTCAAGTGGTCTCGATAAATGATGAGATGAATGTCATTCATCGATTGACAAAACTTCAAAGGAGTTCACCTTTTGAAGGAAATACTCCATTTGGTAGACAGAGGCGGATATACTTACTCAGACACTCGCCACCAACCATTACCGCAATAAAGCACCACAAGGTTCGGGATGTGCTTATTGGGAGATCTTCATGTCCCGATTAACTCTCAATCTCCCAATGGTAAAGGGCATTTCATTTGGAAGAACTCACATCTATGGCGGGTTGAGTCACGGAGATTTTATCCCTATTGCGTGTGCATGTAGTTGAGACAAAGGTGGAATCACAACGCATGTTTCTTCGAAGAATTTATCCATTGTCCAAGAGACTTATGGAAAGGATGTTGTGTCGGTTGGAAATTCCTCCGGATCCAGTGGGAAATGAAAGACCGAATCTTTGAACGCTGGTTGGATTGATCAAGACTCAACTTCGCAAGCTCAAGTTGCATCTTCATCATGAAAGCGGTATTCTACATTGTCTTTTGTATTATGTACGTCTTTTGTGTTGTTTATTTTTTTGTTTTGTTTGTTATTTAATTAGTTAAAAAAAAAAAAAAAAAAAAATAACTAACTTTCTTGTAGGTTTGTTGTATATAGTTGATGGTTTTTAACTCACTAGATATACCTTGTGTATATCAAAGAGTTGGCTAGTCCAAAGGGTACAACTTTGATAAAGACACATCAAATCTATTGATAGCTGTAATGATTTGCTCAAAATCATAGGGTCTGCAACCATCCATGCTTAATTGCTGAGAGTTGTATGGTCATCAATTCACCATGGTATATTCCTTTTTGGAATCCAAGAATTGGCTAGCCCACAAGTATATGGCTTGTGGTAAAGACACCTGAATCCATATTTGGTTATCAATTCACCAATTCTAAGAATTGACTAGTCCTGAGTAAACGGCTACAGGTAAAGACACATCAAATCCGTTTATATAGTTGCCGATTTGCTAATAAATCGATGGTTATCAATGTACCATAGTTTTCGGACTTAAACATTTGGCTACTCCAGTAGTGATGGCTATTGGTAAAGAGACATCAAATCCATTATTTTCAATGATTCACCTCTCACAGGAGTTCACTCACCGGATGTGATGAGAATAGTATGCAACTAATAAGTATTGATGTACACTATGTCATGTGTTGCGCAAAGACCGGCGTTTCAAAGTTTGGTCATCATAGAGATGAGATTATTATTGGTTCTTTGCTACATGATGTGAAAACAATCCTCTAGTATCGCAGCTTCTAAGATCTATCAGGTTAGGAAACCGGAACTTAACCAAGTCAAATTCCGGTTTAGGGAGGATTGTTGGGAATTATGCTAAGTAGGATTTCTCCGTCAATTTCGCCAAGGTTTGTCAAGTAGAAGCAGAATCATTGAAGAAGAGATTATGTCAAGAATAAAAGCCGTGCCGTGTTTCTTCCAAGGGTGGAAGCGACTAGGATCCGCATGCGCTTTATTATTTAAATGCTAACCCATCATTATTCTTGAACCGCCCGAGGTTAGCATGGGTATTATTGTATCGCTCAATATTGTTTAATGTTTAGCCATTAAATGCATGCTTGCATGTTTAGTCGATTGAGTGGTAATAGTTTAGGGTTCCTTGTCTATAAAAGGAACTTCATAGTTTGTAATAGATAAGAATTCGAAACATAGTGTTTCAGTTAATAAAAGATCCATAGAGGATCTAAGTGTTCTTGGTTATAACAGCTTGTATTTACATTCCGCTATAGAATACGAGTTGTAGAGATTTTCTATTAGTTTGCTTATGATTACATAGGCAACACTAACGATCTACGAATGCTCAAGATCTGTCAAGGTCTGTGTGTTTTCAACAACGACTTCACGAACGTGAAAGAAAAACCATCAGGACCCGGGGCTTTATCCCCCCCACAACACCAAATGGCGTTTTTAATTTCTTCAACAGAGAAACGAGCTTCAAGACGTATAGCTTCTTCCATAGGAACAGTACGGGCAGAAGTTGAATGTAAGCTAAACCGAGCACCCTTGAACCGTTGGAATTTGTTGGCAAAATACTCCCTAAAGCAATTCTTGACATCGAGAGGTTAATCAATCCAAACGCCATTATGTTTAACACCTTTGAGAAATCCCGACTTCCTTTTAGCGTTTATGATTGCGTGAAAGTATTTAGAGTTTTCATCACCTTCCAAAGCCCATTTTACTTTCGCTTGCTGTTTCATATCCTTGTTAACCCGCAAATTAAATTCACGAAGCTCATGAGACAATTCTTTGCGCCTTTCAGCCAACGGCTCCTTATTATTTGAATTGGAAATTTGGCCATCCACCTCCGCAATCTCACGGGTGATATTCTCTCTATTACGGCTACTTAGTCTTTCTTTGTTCCAAGCTTTAATCACAAATTTAAGACATTTCAACTTATGTTTGAGAATGTTGAAAGCGCTGAGATCCCCATTACTTTTCACACTACCCCAGTTATCCTTCACCAACTTATCAAAACCATCGATCGTAATCCAAGAATTGAAAATTTTGAAAGGACTAGGACCAAAGTCCATCGGCTTTTGTTTGAGTAACAGAGGTCTATGATCCGAGATGATATCGCCAAGAACTTCCACCATTAAGTCCGAACCGAATCTAACACCAAATTTTATTCACCAAAAATCGATCTAATTTACTAGCTTTGAGGCCATCAGAGAAATTCGGGTGAATTTGTGTCTTCCCATTTTCAAATCAATTAAGTTGCCTCTAGAGATGAAGTCATTAAAATTGCTCACATTTTGAAGAGAAAAAGAGGAACCCATTCTTTCTTCGCTATTCCTGGTTGAATTAAAATCTCCACACAAAACATTATCACCCTTGTTAGCATTCATGAAATCAACCATTTTATTCCAGATCTCAAGTTTTTCAAGTTCCGATTGAGGAGCGTAGATATTAACCACAAAGCAATCAAATTTAGCTGCCACCCACGATCCCTTAGTAACCACAAAATTTTCGAACACAAAACTATTATCCAGCAGAAACGCATTCGGATCCCAAATTGAAATAATACCACCCGATCTCCCATTAGCCAATGATTCTACATACTCATAATTATAATTACCCCAGATGCTCTTGACCCGAATGTTATCAGAAACTGACATTTTGGTTTCCTGAATACAAAGGAACTGAACCCGATACTTACCCAGGATGCGATTTAAAGATTTTCTTTTAAAATCGCAACCTGTACCACAAAGATTTATGGATAGCATATTCATTGGAAACCTTTATCGGCACTCATCCTACTCACAATCTGACCAAATGAGCGTGAAAAACTTTCTTATTATGTAACAGCCCAAAAAAGATAATGGGTGCGGATATTTTATGTGGAAGGATGCATTTGACGAGTACTTAAGAACAATCTCTTCTCAAGATTCGGATCTCGCACCAACAGAGTGCTCGAAATGCCATGAAAAAGATATTAGGATAAACTTGTTTGAATCACAAAACATGTGCTAGAGACAAGAGTAAGGTTCTTTGGAGGCAAGACTTGAAATGGCAAGGATTCCGACGACCACGCATGTCATCGGATGCATTACTTCGTGAGCTGTTAGGTGACATGGAAAATCTTCGTATGTAGTAGTAGTTGTTGTTCTTGTAGTTGTAGTTGTAGTTGTAGTTGTAGTTGTTGTTGTAGTAGTTGTTGTTCTTTTAGTTGTTGTTGTTGATGTAGTTGTTGTTATGGTAGTTGTTGTTGTTGTTGATGTAGTTGTTGTTGTTCTTGTAGTATGTATCTGTCAAGTATTTTTATAAATCAAAGCACATGCTGGATTTGTAAAGCTGGTCATGTTCTTAGTTAACCAGATTATGGTTTGACAACAAAACGAAACAGATCAAACGAAACAACTCAAACGATATGATACACACGACATAGACCATATGCTACACACGACATATGAAAATCCTCAAACGAAACAACTTGACAACAAAACGAAACAGATCAAACGAAACAACTCGCCCATTCAATTATTTTCCTCGCTACTTCCGCTCGCTAGAACTCGCACCATCTTTTCCTTCCTTTTCTTGACGAACTGCTCAAAATATGCTTCAAGATTTGTTACCCTATTTCCGCATCATCAAATGTGTAATCGAACGGGCTTTTTCACCTTCATCTTTTCCTTCCTTTGCTTGACGAACGGCTCCCACATTGCTTGACTTCCAGTGTTTTCTCTCCATTCCGAATGTAAAATCGCCTTCACAAATTCAAATGCACCTTGTAGAATCGCTCTTTCCTTAACCATTCCGCACGCGGTCTCTCATCAACGAGTCTATGTTCTTATAAGAACCATATTCATCATAAATTTCTGACCCATACGTATCAAGAACTCGAGTAAAGAGATATATGGACGATAAAACCAGTGACCACTCTTTTTCCGGCGTGTAATCAGTCATTTTATTGTTACGTGTGTTTTGTGGTTATTTATGTTTTGACGGGATATATAAGGAAAAATAATGGCGGGAAAAATAATGGCGGAAAACTATTGGCGTTAATATTTTTTTTAATTCTATAAATGTATTTAATTTTAAATTAAAGTATTTAATTATAAATATAAACTATTTAATTTTAATTCTATATTAAATAAAATTATCTAAATTAAATAAAAATACTTTTTTAAAATTAAATAATTTAATTAAAAACTGGTCTATAAAGTTGAAAAAAAAAAATCAGTTTGGGACGACAATTTCTTCCCAAAGTGTTTGGCGGGATAAAAAAAAGGGCGGGATGTATTTATTAACTTTACTATTTTATTATAAAGTTTTTAAATTATAAAAACAGATAATTACAAAAACATTTGGTTGATGCTACTTTTTTTTGAAAACTTGTGGGTCCTACATGCAATTTGGCACGACATTGTTGACCCAAAATTTTTTCTCGTCCCCAACCTCTCGATTTTGGTGTAGTGATATAATCCGTAATGTAAGCATATAAAAATTCCACTAGCAGATCCTGGAACAATAATAATATGTATCATGGAAACATGATGAAACTCATTTGGTTATAATGAACATTATTTTTACAGAAATTGCAAAGTGCAAGAAAAAGTCATAACGTGTGTGGCGGTGGTTTCAAAGTTTCTGGATTAGTCGGTGTCGAAAACCATGGTTAACAAAAAAAAAGTCATAACACAAGTTTCAATAAAAAAATACATGCATGAAACGGGAAAAGGGATTCGATATCAGAATCTATGCGAGAAATAGAAATGTGAAAACCAAACCAAAGCAAAACATCACCAAGGTGTTTTGTAGCCTTATCAAAGGTGAACCATGAGAATATATACCGTTTATGCCATCGATAACAGGTCCACATAACACATTGTTACTAGTTCGGGTCTCGTCATAGCTAGCAAAACTAATAGGAACCACTTCAGTTGGGGACTTTGGCGCGTTGAATGACAATGAATATTTGTTGCTTGATCCATCACCTTTGCTCCTCGTCGTAAAGTTCCATTTTCTTGTTCCAACTTGTGCAACCACTGTGAAAACTCCCACACACGAGTCACCCGCATCACCGATATAAAACTCTATAGTAACTTGTCCTTGGTTAAGAAAAAAAACATTGTATCGAATGCCCGATGGATTACCAGAAACCAACTCGACTGCTTTAAGTCCTTCTGGGACCGTATAATGTTTTGAGTCTATATATCTTACGGTACCTAAAACTATCCAAGATTGTAGTGCTGATTGGACTTGACTCTTAGGATCAATGTTCGACTCAGCCTCTAATAAGATACCTTGAGTCGAGCTCTGGGGAAAGCTTGGTCCAATTTCGAACCCACCATCCAAAAAGAAATTACCTGTATGTCAGAAACAAAAAATTAACGACTAGTTAGATAGCACTCGTCAAACTAACTGGCCTTTGGCTTAGCAGTATCCGGGTGAGTTCAAGAGAGAACGCATGAATAGTAATGAGTATTTGAAAAAAAACATACCAACAGATACTCTTGGATAGGTAATCCCAGAAAGTAGAAGATCATCGACGATAGGCCAACAACCACTATTACCAGTCGCGACACTTTGAATTTGTACGCCAGATCGGCGTTGGTATTATTTCATTTCTCCATATCACGTAAGCGTAAGTTTGCCATGTCTCTTTCCCGAGTGATGCTTGATAAGAGAATACCTTTGATACACTAGGACCTGAAACACTTACGCTGATGGCTTGTTTTGCACAATCTGGACTACTTGGAGCAATAGTAAAGGTGAGAACATAATCGTCGCTTCCGTCATACGAAAATGTCTGGCTAATCATGCCATTTGGACCTAATTGCAAACCATGTTCATTTCCGGGTAGGGAGACATTATTACCCGCGGTCACATACCAAACTGTATCTTGGTATGACCAACCAGGAATTGTGTTGATAGCAGAGTCGAGGAGCACGAATTGAGAGGCTGAATTTGTGTTTAGATTTGTAGGTGGAATTTCAAAACTTGGATTCTCAAGCGTAACTGCTTAGCAAAAAAAATAAAAATAAAATTATAACAAAGCATAAGAATACGATAATAATATGTATCATGGAAACACACCTATAGAAGACACCAACGAGGCCGAAAGAAAACATAAGATGATGAAAATCGTGAGAGCCATTGTTTGTGACGCCTTTACTAAGAATAAGAGCGAGTTATATATAGATTCACAAATGACAAGAGTTTAGTACCTATGACTTTCGACGAAATAATGGAGCACATTACAGATTGATACATAGTCAACTTGATACAAGTTATATTTGAATATTGTCTAGTAAATTTTTTAAATTGACTGAATCAATGTAAAATTGTATAAAGCCAGTTGATGTTCTATACAAGGTTAAAAGCCAAGTGGTTTGAGAGTCAACTTGCTGTGTCATTTTAGCGTGTCAGCTTATTGACGAGGTAAAACCGAGTATAAGTTGTAGCTGTTTCATTACCAAACACCCCCTAAATAGCTTTAAAATACAATGGTCTAAAAGAGTTCCCACAGATAAAAAAATATATATTAGACGACTTCTAACTTTATTTGTTTTAGCAGTATGACCCGTATATAGCCAAAACGGGTCCAAAATTGCAAAACTGGTCAGAATGTATGCTTCAATACTTACATAAACAGAGAAATTTCTGCCCGTATTAGTTGTCAATTCAAATTCGCTGCATAATAGCTTCATGATCAAGAAAAAAATGTGATTTCAATTTAGCAAATAAGACTGAAAGGACATCAGAAAGACGCACAGTAACAAACAAAACTGAACATGTATATATCAGTATATCACTACTGCATGTCAGGTCTTTACCGATGGGCGTTTCTGTGAGAAATCCATCGTAAATTGGTTTCGTACAGGGTCACATTTCTGCCGGGAAACAGTTATCTGACGAAAAAGTATATAATCCAGTAATGAAAATAGTAATGGAAGGCTAATTAAAAGTTAAACATTGCATTAAAATTCAAAATCCAAGTGGAAACTACTGAAAACTGACAAGATCTTATCCAGTTATTCAAAACAATATTTCAATATCGAACTAAGGAGTTCAATTCCTGTCATTCATCTTTAGTTGCCACTCCCCCGAGCTTCTTCACGAGCATTTGCCTCCATCTCCCTTTGTTGCCACTCTCTCTCTCGAGCTTCTTCACGAGCATTTGCCTCCATCTCCCTTTGTTGCCACTCCCTCTCTCGAGCTTCTTCACGAGCATTCATCTCCAATTCCCGCGATCTCAGTCTTGCGTTCTCCTCTTGCAATGTTCTTATAGTTTCTTCCATCGCCTGTACCTACATTGCATCAAGTCCCATTAAAAAGAATGAAACACGTATATTTTCAGAAACACGTGAATTTGCATATCGTGTTCACTAGTATTCTTATAAACACGTGTCTAAAATCTTTTGTTGTTTAAGGCAGATTTTTTTTTACAAAAGACTCCAAGAAAGACTCTAAAAGAAACATAACATACCTGTTCACTATAAGTTGATCCTGTGTGATGAGCATCCAACGAACTGGTACTCGGTGTTGCTGATGTACCGTTGATGACTGGTTTCATTGTTGGGAACAGAATGACTTCCTGTTTACCAGTATATGATAAGTACCGACGTCAGTAATAAATTACTATAAGACATTAAGGACCATTAAAAAAAACCACAAACCTTGATATTCAGTGAATCGGTGAGCAACATGGCAAGTCGGTCGATACCCAAACCCCAACCTCCGGTTGGTGGCAGACCATACTCAAGTGCTTTTATGAATGTTTCATCCAAAGCCATTGCTTCATCATCACCAGATTGTCGATCCTGAAAATATTGAAAGTGAATGGTAAGATCACCAATACTTTTTTTCACAATGTTGACTAAATTAACGGATTGGTCAAATATTATTTACAAAAATCAAATTAGTTATGCATAAAAAAATACACTTTAGACGAATTTCTGTTTGAACCGCTAGAAATAAAACAGAACCAGATCAAGCTATTCGTAAATAAAGGGGGCAGTGGTGAACCCAGATGATCCATTTACACAACAATAATGCTACATTCTATAGATGTGTGGTACCTTAAGCTGCTCAGCAAATCTTTGTCGTTGTACCGCTGGATCATTAAGTTCGGTGTATGCATTTGCAAGCTGAAAGACAAAAAGAAATATAGAACAATGGTTAATAGAGTCTAATCGGTTAAAAAATAAGAATAAAGCCGATTCAAGACCATCAAAGTAACACTAAATACCTCATTCTTGTTAACAAACAATTCAAAACGTTCAGTCAATCCTGGTCTGTCTCGATGCCATTTTGCAAGCGGACTCATTATCTCAGGATGGTTGATAATAAATGTAGGATTGACACAAGTCTCCTCCAAGAAGTGCCCCACAAGCTGTACATACACGAGAAAATCATTAAACATATATTTCAAAACACACACAGGTTATAATAATGTTTGCCCGTAAGATAGAAAATGATACTTTATCCAGCAATCGTGCTGTTGTTTGAGGCGGTGGACAGTTGACATTAAACTTTATGCACGCATCAACAAGATACTTATTGGCCTCTTCACTAGCAAGATCTTTGGGTATGCTAAGATTTGCTATCTTCTCCAACTCAGGAATCATATCAATCCGTCTAAAAACATTCAAATCCAGTTAGTGCATTCACGTGCAGAGAAAATTATAATGGATCGGAATTTATGTGTAAGTAAGCAAATGACCTGAAAGGAGGAGTGAAGTCGATTTCAATAGGTTCCTTATCATACCCATTTGCATGATATACAATCTTGTAGCCACCTGTCAGCTCCTTCACCATTTCTGTTTCATTTCGTTTTATTAAACATAGTCAGTAACACAATGAAAGTGACAATTTTGGGCCGTTTAATTTAAAATGGTTCAAGTTAAGTAAATACTAATAAGTACTTTAACCGAAAGGAAATGGGTCATACAGTTTAACAATTTTTACCCACATAGAAAGTACTTATCTCGGGTAGATATTCAGCCGATGTAAATTATTAGCTCTTAAAAAACAACCGAGATCGTTTTATAACTTGTGTTTTATAACGGCAATGAATTTGTTTACTCATAATTGACCCACTTAAAAGAAATTTAGAATTTGGATTTCCCAACCCCTCACAATGTTCGTTCAATCGATCTATGTTGTTACCTACTATTTCAAACAAAATTTAAGACGTACCGCTCAACAGCTCTTCAGTTTGCTTCATAAGGTCTTCGTAGTCAGAATATGCCTGATAAAATTCACATGTTGTGAATTCCGGGTTGTGGGTCAGATCTATTCCCTCATTCCTGAACTGTTTCCCAATCTCATATACTCTTTCAATACCACCAACAACAAGCTGCTTCAGACATAGCTCAGGCGCAATGCGCATGGAAAGTGTCATGTTTAACTCATTGTGGTGAGTCACAAATGGACGTGCGGCAGCCCCACCAGCAACCACGTTCAACGTTGGAGTTTCAACCTTAATTAAGAAAAAAATATCAATAAATAGGAAAGTAAGAAACCAACATGACGAAGATATATCAAGTTTTGTGGGTTACCTCCATAAATTCACGTGTGTCTAGAAACCTTCTGATAAATGATATGATCTTTGCACGGGTACCAAAAATACGTATGGCTTCTGGGTTTAACATCAGATCCAGATACCGTTCACGAAATCGTATTTCCTACCACAAAAAGATATTGCATGGTTAGGGTTATGGTGGATCCAACCCAAACCTGTTGGAACCGTAATACTAAAGGCTGCGGGTGACAGAAAGAAAAAACAAAGCCGGAGCTAAGATGGAATACCGGATCTTTCAGTATGCACGCATCAGGATTTCTACCACGTCCTGGAGTCCAAGCATTACCTGCTGAAGCTGCACTCTTTGCCTTTTGAGGCGTATGGAGACACGGGACTAAAATACTGAACGTTTTGGGGAAGATACTCAGCTCCCCCTTTCCGGATTTTCCTGTGATAAGAATAAGAAATGAGAAAATGTGTCATAGCTTATATTACCTGAATCCATTGTATAAAATGAAAAGAATGCAAAACTGCTAACTGAAAATGCACACCTGGAAACCCGACAATGCCAAGAATATCTCCTGCTTTCACACTATGTTTAAACTTTGAAAAATCAGATTGCTCAGGACGCCTGCAACAACATGTTACACGTGTACTTTAGTATGTGTATATTTTCTGTTGTTCGCAACTAATAAAAAAAACGTACAAAGCAATGACCAGTTGAAACCCAAAACCATGTACAACCGTTACCTTCGATCCACCATGACTTGCACTTTCCCACCAGGACCATGCAAATCACAGAAAGTTACATTTGGTGAATACCGTATGTTCCTCACACGGCCTGAAAAGAATGCAATTATCAACATCATTATAAAAGGAACATATATAATTATAAAATGTAAGATCGTGTACCAAATTATGCTTACCAGCCAAGGATTCTTGTGCACCTTCCCGATGCTCCCCATTTTCTAAGTTTTCATACTTCTGTCTATATTCAGGAAAGGAAATTGTTTGCTGGAATTTGTGAGGATACGGGTTTATTCCTGCTGCCTTTTGAGTAGCAACTCTCAGCAGATTGTTACGATATTCCTGCAAGCAAAAAACGGATATGTGTGATCATTTATACATTCAAGACTTTGATGGGTATTTTAAACATCCAATAAAACATATATCAATTAAGAAGTATTCATGTTAATTTACTTAATGCTATTATACTACTCTTGTATATGGCTATAAGATGAACTATACCGTTGGATCCTCGTCGACTACTGCTGATAATCTCGGCATTGCAGCAGCCTGAAAAAGAAAAATCACAATGTCATGGCGAAACTTAGGTTTTACAGTAACGAGCAAACACAATAACTCCTTAATGGAAATCACACACGCACTTAAATCTCAACAACATATAAAAAAAATCCCTAGTAGCATATACCAAATACCACCAACACATTATTCCCGAAAATATATAGTACAACGCTCATAGTAATGCAGCAAATTAAAACATTATTAACATTAACAACATCACCAATAATATAACAAGCAAAGAATCCTTCTTAGAATCAAACCCGACAACCATTTATCAAATATAATCCTTAAAAAGTAAGTACTAATTATACATGTAAATTTGTTTTTTTAGCTTAAGTTTGTATATCACCTTTAAGGTAGATTTTAACAACACCTATGTCATCTTATAGCTAGTTTATTGATTCTTAGGAAAGAAACCAATTATAAGTATTTATAGTATTGGGTAACTCAAATGTATTAGATTTGAGTCCCCGGATCGTTCCTAGCGAGGGATGAATGGAATTAACAACTCACGTCGCGTAATTCGGGATTTGAATGGTTAAAGAGGATTTTGATGATTTCTAAACTACGGGGCAAGCAATAATAATAAAAGGCAATTAAAAATATTAAATCTAAGGTGCAAACAAGAAATTACAACTAAGTATGCAAATTTATACTAAAAACGTAAATTACGATAATGAAAAAACGTATATTAAAATGCAATATACATTATTTAAACCTCTAAAAATGAACTAATATTTTCTACAGCTAAAAATGTGATTTAAAAATTATTTGAAATTTAAAACTAATTGTTTTGGTTTTCTTGATTTTATTTGAATTAAAAAACTATTTTCGGACTTTTAAAATAGATTTAAAAAGCTAGAAATTATAAAAACTTATAAGAAAATTACAAAACTATTTTTAAAAAATCTAATTCAACTAAGAATAATTTTCTAAACTGAAATTGTATTTTTATGACTTTTTCTCAATTTATTATGAATTTAAAACTGAATTAAACTAATTAAATGTCTAGAAAATACTATTTAAACTAGTAAAAATCTGGAAAAATATTTTTTATGACTTTTGGACTTTTCTAAATCTAAGAAAATTAATTTTGTATTTTTGTGACCATTTTCTGATTTATTTGAATTAAGAGCTATTAAAAAGTGCTAAAAACTGATTTTAAATGCAGACAAATAGTAAATGGCTAAGGAAAATTTATGAAAAATTACAGAAAAGTCCTAAATTAAATGGAGAAGCTATGAAAATTATGAAAAGCAATTATTGAATGCAGAATAAGCATTTGGGCATGAAGCTGTTATGAAAAGCTAAAGAAAATAAGCTAAAAGCTAGAATTACTCTACCAGAAACTACATTAAGCTAAGATAAGCATTAGCCAACTAGAATACACCTAATGCAACTGTGAACAACCAAATAAGCACAGACTGGAAGCTAAAAAGCACTTGACTAAATCCTAAAAGCAAACAGACATTAGTCCTGAGGGGTCTACTTTATGCCTATGAAAAGCTAATAAGAAGCTAGAACTAAAATTTGTAAAAATGTGCAATTACTAGACAAGCAACCAGAGATTAACCATGCCAAACCTCAGATCATTAAGACTAATATTCAGCAAATTAAAAATCAAAAGCACATGGTACTTAGGCCTTTTTCTGTTGTACAGGGCATATGAGCAGACTAATTAAGAACTGATGTGAGCATGAAAAAGCTAAACTAGGCAATTTAAACTAAGATAGGACTATGAACTAATCATAAAACAATAATCATACATAATAAGCTAAAACTGAGCTAGAGAGAGGCTTATGACAGTGACTACAAAAGGCTGCAGTTACATGACAGATAAGGGAGAAAAGGGTTGATTAGCAAACTAAATTTAGCTAAGAAATGGGCACTAAAAAACTGATAGAGAGAAAACAAGTTAAGTCTAAACTTATCACTACCTAAATGGGAAAAAATCAAAAAGAATCCTCAAATAAATGAGCAGATAAGCTGCTAGGAGAAAGTCTAATGGAACAGTAACACAGATCAAGGATGCAGTTATGGTACTAAACTAGGCTTATATAGAGACTAAATTGAAGCAAGCTAAAACATCTTATTGACTAATTATCTTAGAACAAACAAACTAAGGTGGATAATCAACTAGAAAAACAAAGTTAAACAAATTTTAAAACTCCTTAAGACCTAAAAATTGACAGATTAAAAACTGACGAAACTGAGGTGAAAACAGAAATGGATTTGAAACTTGAAAACACAATACTTGACTTGCAGACTTCAAACTATGATTAACAAAAGTTCTAGAAACAATTTATAAACCTAATGACTCACATTAACACTAGCCAAAATCATGTAAACATGAAATTCAGACCAAATCCAAACACTCCCTTAAATCACCAAATTGCAAATGAACTTTTAAAACTAGACGAAAATGGACTACAACTTACTTCAATTGATCATTAAGCATGTAACTCAACTTTAAAACAGAATTAAAACCAGAAATTACCCAAAAACAGCTTGACTTTGATCTTTGACTTTTGTTGACTTTTAAAGTGAATTTGAAATTGAAGCAAAATTAAACAGCAATCAGCTCACATAACTGTTCAAGAAATATCATAATACACGCGGATATATAACCCCTTAATATCAACACAAATTTCAAGGGACATATATATCTAACAAACACTCCTTACGTACATCAACAATTAACCTTTTATCTAAAGAAAATTACCAAAAGAGGCCAAATATCCAAGGTTTGTCCACTTTCTAGACACTTTTATCATTTCTTTCCCATTTAGGCCACGCATTCAATCGACTTTCGATTTTGACACAAATTTTGACACGTGTCAAAAAAGTACAAAATGACACGTGTCAAAAATTGGGTGGAGTCGAGCAGTTGAGCAGTCAAAGGAATGACACGTGTCAAAATTTGGGTGGAGTCGAGCAGTTGAGTGTAACCTAAATAGGAAAGAGATGATAAAAGTGTCTAGAAAATATACAATATCTAAATCATCACATTCTGTTAACAGACAATATACAATGCTGGCATATCAATACAACGTGGCATATCAAAAAAAAAAAAAAAAAAAAAACTATATTGTGCATACCGGAGACAAGAGATGTAAAGCTTTGGAATTAATTGGCTACAGGTTATGGAGTGATGTATTGCCCTATTTAAAGGCCTTTTATAAGCACTAGTTCCCAAACTTGGTCATCAAGTTTTGAAAACTTGCAACCGAAGTGTCGCAAGAAAAAAAAAAGATGAATTTCCGAGATAACAAGAATATTGATTAAAAAAAAGGGACCTCACCAATTACAAACCGAAGTGTTCTATTTAAAGGCTTTAAAGCATTATATTGTAATCTAATGGACCTCACCCATTGACGGGCCTAGCCCACACATGAAGAAGAAAAAAAGGGGACCGACATAAGATTCACTAATATAAAGAGCACGACAAAGGCATTCATTCGTATATTAACTTTGGCTGCTGAGTTTTGATCGATACACATGGAATTGAATGCCTCGAACTCCTTTACCAGAGGAAGATATGACTCATCTTGTAGGGATACTAGAATGAACCAACGACGAGGTTATGGGGGATCAAAACGAAGTAGAGATGTGGACGTGGACCCGATGATGCATATGTCTCAGCCGCCATCTAAGCGCATCGTTCAGGGATCTCAGAATGGATCATCCGACTGGCGGAACAATCTTCCTGCAGGTTGGTTGGACTGCCCTCCATATGGGGATGCACTCAATTTTATTATACCTTCGAAAGTCCCTCTCCAAGAGTCTTTTAATGACAAGATCGTTATTGATAAAAGATACTCCCCTCAACAAGCGATTCTTCAGCAAAGGTGTTTAGGGAGAGAACTAGGTTTAGTAATAGATCTAACCAACACTGAACGCTACTATCGGGAGTCAGATTGGACTAGACAAGGTATTGAATATGTTAAGATCAGGTGTGCAGGAAGGGACTCCGTGCCTGATAACGAGTCTGTAGAAAGGTTTATTCAGGAGGTGACCCGATTTAGCTCGCAACATGCTCTAAATTCAAATAAGTATGTCCTTGTCCATTGTACACATGGCCATAATCGGACAGGATATATGATTGTTCATTTTCTTATAAGGACAGAATCAATCTCCTCAGAGGCGATAAATAGATTTTCTCAAGCACGTCCTCCGGGGATATACAAACAAGATTATGTTGATCGTTTATGCAATTTTTTCGGCTTAGAACCTTTGTTTGTCCACAAACGCCAAAATGGAAGAAGTCACCTGATCGGGACGATGATGCAGCTTCTGGTCAGGAAAATGTTTTTCAAGCAAGCCAAATGACAAATGTCGTGGGAGCAGGAGAGATGGCAAATGCTATGGTACCTAGCATGATGACAAATGATGATAAATTGGGAGATACAGTGCCATTGAATAAGATGGAGTCAATGAGGAAGTTCTGCTATGATGTTCTTAAGCCGAAATCATGGGGACGACGAGAACCACTATTTCCAGGATCACACCCTGTATCTCTTAACAGTGAAAACTTACAATTCTTGAGGCAGTGGTACTATCGTGCCACTTGGAAGGCTGATGGAACGCGATATATGATGTTAATAACACGGGATGGATGCTATTTGATTGATAGAGAATTTAAATTTAGAAGTGTTAAGTTGCGGTTTCCATGTGGAAACGCTAATGAGGATGCTTCTAGAAAAACCCATAACTACACCTTGCTTGATGGAGAAATGGTGATTGATACTGACCCGAGCACACACAAGCAGGAAAGGAGATATCTCATTTACGATTTGATAGCAATCAACAAAATATCACTTGTAGACCAACCTTTTAGCGCCAGGTGGAAATTAATTGAAAAAGAAGTTATCAAACCTCGGAATATGGAGCGAGACACTTTGTACAAGAGTAAAAATCCGTACTACAGATATGATGTGGAACCATTTCGGGTTAGAAGGAAAGACTTTTATCCACTTTCTGATGTACCTAAGCTTCTAAAAGAGTTCATTCCACGCCTTCCACATGCATCGGATGGTCTCATTTTCCAGCCTTGGGACAATCCATATGTGTCGGGCAGAGATGAATCTCTTTTGAAGTGGAAGTATCCAGAAATGAACTCCGTTGATTTTCTGCTTGAGGTGGGAAACAATAATCACCCTATGCTTTATTTGAATAAGCGTGACAGGACGGAATTAGTAAATGGAAGTCGCGGTGCTTTTAGAGATTCATCGGTAGATATATTTTCATTATCTGGGAAGATAATAGAATGTTCATGGGATTGTGAGGAAAAGGTATGGGTCTTTATGAGGATGCGACCCGACAAATCTGAACCTAACGGATTTATAACCTTCCAAAAGGTTATGAGGAGCATCGAGGATAACATCACAGAAGAGGTTGTATTAAATAAGATCCAGGATATCATTCGTCTCCCTATGTATGCTGCCAAGAATAAATGCTGATCGCAAAACCTTGGAGAGACACAAATAGTAAAGTTACTATCCATTCACAAGGGTAATCTTTCATTCAAAGAACCGGCAAACAAAAATCCAATCAAGCTGAAAGAAATTGTACGAAAATACAAAGATATGCACTAAGTGGTGGTCTCTCTTATCTTAGCATAATGATGATACTGATTTTGTTCCATTTTTCGGTAGACATAGCCAGGTGTGGCCGGTCACAAAGCGTAAATTGTTTGTAAAATATGTCTTTTTTTTGGTACGTGCAACCATTGATTTTCGCTAATAAATTACTTATGGTGAAACTTTGGTACTTATATAATCTTGGGTCGGTATAGGTTTACAAGGTGTTATAGCTGTAGTTGGAATTCTTTGGCCAACTAATATAGGGCATGGTTTTAGACACTGATGAACACAAGAAACTACATGAATATGCTAGTTGATTTTTAATTATACCAATAGTATCGTTCAAAAGAAAAATAAATTTTCGGCTTCAAGTCGTATGTTTTAAAACCGGTCCGAAATTGCGAAAAATGTCAAAACGTATGTTTTAAAACTTGCATAAGCAAAGACTTTGGCGTCAGCATCTTTTATTAGTTTCCTAATAACTTTCAAGACGCAATGTGATTTCAGTTTAGCATATCGGACTCAAAGCACATCAAACAGTATAAAACAAAACTGAACATGTATGTATGAGCTCAAACTTTCTCAGCCGTAAAGTAATATATTCAACATACAGATAGAAAAGGAACACTAGTTTTAATAAATGAAATATGTACTAGCTTGCACTAACAAAAATCCGTAATAAATAGTTATGTCATTAACAAAAATCCATAACAGAAGCAGATAATTTTACTAGCAGATCCTAAAACCATACCAGGCACATTGTTAATTCGATAAATACTAGAAATAAAACTAGAATTGAAGAAATAGCAATAACTTCATTTCTTGTGTAGCCCGTTTGCAGTGTGGTTGCAGCACATAAACCTTATACCTTTGACAGGTGATTCATCCTGCGGTCTTATTGCAGGAAAAGTATGCATTCCTGTTTGCCAAAAAAATGAATAAAGTTCAATGCCAATTCACAATGAATGAAAAAAATATTATAGACAAAGAAAATGCACAAACCTTGATATTCTGTGAATCGGTGAGCAACATGGTGAGTCGGCCCATTCATAAGTAAACTACATTACAATATGGCACACTCTTTTAGGACGTGTGATAGTACCTTTAGTTGATCAGCAAATTGTTTGCAATTCAGCTCAGTGTATGCATTACAAACCTCATTCTTATTTATAAACAACTCAAACCGTTCAGTCAAACCTGGTTCATACTTATGCCCTTTCGCCAGTGGACTCATTATCTCAGGATGGTTGATTATAAACGTAGGATTAACGCATTTCTCCTCCAAAAAGTGTCCCACAAGCTAAACAAAAGTACAGTTACTATTAGCAACCATATCATAAAATGAGTTATTTATAATAATTTTTGCTCGGATACTATCTAAAGAAAGAATGATTGGTTACTTTATCGAGCAATCGTGCTGTTGTTTGAGGTGGGGGACAATTAATATCAAATTTCGTGCATGTGTCCGCAAGATATTTATTGGCTTCCTCACTCGCAAGGTCTTCCGGTATGCTAAGATTAGCTTCCTTTTCCAACTCTATAATCATATCAAAATAGCTGAAAGGAGGAATGAAGTCTTTTCCAACTCTATAATCATTATCATATCCATTGGCATGATATTTAACTTTGTAGCTACCACCTGTCAGTTTCTTGACCTTCCCTGGTTGATTGTGTTGGCCTTAAACAATGGATCTATGGTCTTAACGTTTGTCACGATATACCAAGTAAAAACAAGGATTAATAAACTGTAAATGCTTTGTATTAATCAGTCATCATCTTCTTTACATAATATGTTCAAAGTATATATACTACATGAAATGATACATTGAATCGTTGTGATGGTTCGTCCATCCAACTGTTATGGCAGTTATCATGTAACTGTTTTGTAACTGCTAGAAAAACTGTCTTGGTTGACTTTGTGTTGTCTGACTTTCTTGTTTGACTTTGGGTTGACCGGGTCATATGGGTATTAACTTGGGTCGATTGGGATTAACCCGATATTCTCCCCTTTAATCACAATCGCTTTGTTGCAGATCTTTGACTCCAATTAGTTCTCTCATTGTGAGGAATCTGATCTTCGGTAGTGCTTTTGTGAGTATGTTAGTCTTATGAAATTCTCCATTTATGAACTCGACTTATCAATCTTCTCTTTCGACGCATTCTCTTATAAAGTGGTATTTTATATCGATGTGCTTACTCCTTCCGTGAAATACGGGATTCTTCATTAGTTCGATGGCAGACTTGTTGTCGACCAGTATTGTAACCTTTTCTTCTTGTGTGTGTGTAAGCTTGCTAAGTAATCTCTTTAACCATAATGCTTGTGTTGTTGTCGCAATGAATTGGATTCACATGATGATAGAGCTACCGTGGCTTGTTTTTGTGTACTCCGGTGATTGGTGATTCACCGTAGTAGAAATAATTCCAGTAGTGCCTTTTCCTTCTTGAGTGTTGACTCTGTAGCTACTGTCACTATAACCTTGTATCTGATTTCCTCCATTGCGTTTGTAGGTGATTCTATAGTCTTTTGTTCCTTTAACATAGCGTAGTACTTGCCTTATAGCTTTCATGTGTTGTTCCTTTGGTTCTTGCATAAAACGACTAAGTAATCCAACGGAATAACTTAAGTCGGGTCTTGTATGTAGCAAATATCGTAAGCATCCAATAAATCTTCTATATTCAGTTGAGTTGACCGTTGTTTCTTCAGTGTTCTTTGTTAGTCTTGTTCCTGGATCCATATGTATTAGAGTTTCGTCGCAGTTTGGCATTCCAACTTCCTTTAGGATCTTGCTTGCGTAGGCGGATTGCTTTATTGATATGTCACCTATAGTTTATGTGACTTCAATTCCTAAGTAGTAGGATAGTAATCCTAGGTCACTCATCTCGAATTTTTCTTCCATTTGAGCTTTAAACTTGTCTATTTATTTCTTTGGTGTGCCAGGGATGATTAAATCATCCACATAGACTCCTACTAGAAGTATTGAGTCTTTTGATTTCTTCGTGTAGACAACTTGTTCCAAAGCGCATTTCTTGAAATCTAAAGACTTCAAGGTGTTGTCTAATTTTATGTTCCATGCACGTGGTGCTTGTCTTAAATCGTATAGAGCTTTTATGAGTCTGTAGACTTTTCCATTATCTTTTATAAATCCGTCGGGTTGTGTAACATACACTTCTTCTTTTAACTCTCCATGCAGAAATGCAGATTCGACGTCTAGGTGATGTACTTCCCATTTATTATTAGCAGCTATGGCTAATAGTAATCATATTGTTTCCATTCTTGCTACAGGTGCGAAGACTTCTTCAAAGTCTATGCCATGCTCTTGTATGTAGCCTTTTGCTACTAGTCTTGCTTTATGCTTGACTATATTTTCATTAGCATCTTTCTTGGTCTTGAATACCCACTTTAATACAATGGCTTTATGTCCTTTTGGTAGAGTGGTTAGTTCCCATGTATTGTTCCTATTAATGGAATATAACTCGACCTACATTGCTTCAATCCATTTTAGATCATTTGATGCTTCCTTGAAATTCTTAGGTTCATCTTCAGCCAGTAATAAATGCTCGGGTAATACTTCCTCGGTGTTATCGTACAAATCATTTAACGTTCTAAAACCTTGTAGTGGTGTATGATCAAAGTTTGGATGTAAATTCCTAGTTGTATTTGAGTTACTTTGATTTATTTGAACGTGTTAAGGTAGTTGGTGTAAATTGAGTGTTTACTCGCGATGAAATTGTAGATGGTGTGCAAAGTGTTTGTGATTGTGAGGGTGAGTTTGTTGTTGATGTTGCATATTCATCATCATCATTTGTAGGGATATCGTTGTTTTCTTCATTTGGTTGGATTTCTTGTTCCTGATGTTCATTTGTGGCTTCAAGGGTTCCAATTTTGAAGTCAAACCATTCAGGTTCATCGTTAGTGTGCTCATTCAAGTAATCCTTCCAATCCATGCTTCATCCTCTTTAAACTTCACATCTCTACCAACACATATCCTTTGTGTTGTTGGATCAAACAGTCTCTAAGCTTTTGATCCTTGTCCGTTTCCTAAATATACCAGTCTGTTGCTTCTATCATCTAACTTTGTCAGATGTTGTGATGAAACCTTTGCATATGCTATGCAGCCGAAAACTCTTAGAGTTTCTAAGTTTGGCTTTCTTTTCTTGATTGCTTCATATGGAGTGATGTTTTCTAAGGCTTTCGTAGGAACGCTGTTTAGAATGTATATAGCGTGTCTAACAGCTTCAGCCCAAAAATTTTGAGGCATGTTGGTTGCTTTCATCATGCATCTCGTTGTAGACATAATTGTCCTATTCCTTTGTTGAACTACTCCATTTTGTTTCGGTGAGTAAGGTGCGGTAAGTTGTCGTGCTATGCCATTCTCTTTGCAGTATTGAGTGAATTTGTTAGATTTGAATTCTCCTCCACGATCAGTTCTTAACATTTTCAATGTTGTCCTTAACTCTTTCTCTATCGTTTCCTTGCAT
Organism: Chrysanthemum lavandulifolium; assembly: GCA_022545495.1. Lineage (NCBI taxonomy): Eukaryota > Viridiplantae > Streptophyta > Magnoliopsida > Asterales > Asteraceae > Chrysanthemum > Chrysanthemum lavandulifolium. The sequence goes on from CM040241.1 coordinate 15,059,730, forward strand.
TCCTTGAAAGTATCAAATGCTTGATCTTTCTTGTTTAGGAAATACGCCCACATATATCTTGAGTAGTCATCTACTAACAAGAATATGTATTTCTTTCCAAATGGTGTTGGTGGTGTGATTGGTCCACATAAATCTCCATATACTAAATCTAAATGTGATGTTGATCTAGTTTTTTCTTTCTTGGGAAATGGCGCTCTGCTGTGTTTACCAACTAAACAAACATCATAAATTTGTGTTGTATGTTTAATGGCAGGTATTCCTTGAACTAACTCTCTTTGAGTCATAGATTTTAGTGATTCAAAGTTGAGATGTCCTAGTCTTGCGTGCCATAACCAAGTATTGTCCTTCAAGTTTGCTAATAAGCAAACAGGTGTGCCTATCTTCATACTTGCTTTGTATAGACGGTTTCTTTGTCTTGTGACTCTCATGAAGATTTTGTTGTCCATGTCATAAAGTCGTAATTCATCATCTTTTATTACTACTTTACAACCGATTTTGGTGAATTGTCCAAGGCTCAATAAGTTGCTTTGCAAGCTGGGAATGTAATATACGTGAGATATGATTCTGTGTTTCTCGTCATCACATTCTATTAGGATTGAACCTTTTCCATTAATCTCTATGTGAGATCCATCTCCGAATCTTACTTTTCCACTAACATTCTCATCTAGCTCTTTGAAGTGTTCTCTTATCCCAGTCATATGGTTGCTAGCTCCATTGTCTAAATACCACTGACTATCGACACTTGTCTCTTTATATCCTACATCTTCTTGGTGTAGCGAGACATTTTGATCTTCAAGTTTTGTTACATGTGGGTCTTCTAATATTTCCATTAGTAAGGTAGGTTCTAAGTCCTCCTCGACAAGATTAGAATGCATACTAGTGTTTGGTTTTGAGTAACACTTAGATGCATAATGACCCATCTTGTTGCATTTGTAACATTTTACTTTGCTAAGATCAATGTTTGATTTGTTGAAGTGATTGTGAGAATTTTCTCCATCCTTCTTTGTGAAAATTTGTACTTTCCACGTCCACGTCCTCTAAAATGTTTCCCTCTATTGTCATGTGGTGTGAATATCAATTTCTCTTGATTGTCCACTTGTTTTCCTTTCTTGAACTTAATCCTTTCTTCATAGGTCTTAAGTCTTCCAATTTCCTCTTCCATTGTCATCTTACTTAGGTCAGAATATTGTTCTATAGATGCGACTATTTGTAGATACCTATCAGGTACAACATTTAGTAGTTTCCGTACTAAGTTTTGATATTCTATTGTGTGTCCTAGACTAGCGGCTTTGTTTACGAGAGTTGTGAGTTTTTTTGGTGAAGGTGTCGATTGTCTCGTCTTCCTTCATATACAACATTTCAAAGTCGGATTTGAGTGTTTGTAATCTTGCTTGTTGAACTCTGTCTTCGCCAACGTGTCTAGTTTGCAAAGCATTCCAAATATCCTTCGCGGTTTTGTGCTTTGTTATTTGAAGTAATTGTTCTTCTGGTAAGGCTTGATAAAGGAAAGCAATAGCGGTTTTCTCTTTTTTCTTATCGGGTTGAGTCAATTCAATCGGCTCTATTGTTTCCCATAAACCATTCGCTTCGAGAATGATTTGTATTCGAATTGCCCATAATGAGTAATTCGTGGGCTTTAGGATTGGGCATTGAAATTGTGGTGTACTAGTTGTAATATTAATACTAGATTCCTTAGATCCACCTCCTTTCGTCATATCTTAATGATATTGACAATAAATCTCGATTTTGTTAACATGAAGTGTGTAAAAAAATTCTTATTTCTAAATGAGATCTTATGTTTTTTCTTCCTCAAAAGGGTGTAAGAGTATCTAGGTATTGTTTTTAATTTTAAAACTATCTTCGGAGATTATAAATTCAAAAAATGAATAACCTAAGGTTAATTACTCTTTAGAAAATTATTTCTAATAAGTATAATAAGCAGTGTAATCACTAGGTTAATATACTATCTAAAAACTTGACAAGATACTAATTTTAAAGCAAAGTAACTTATCAAATTAATACAATATATATCAAAATTAATATATACTTTATAAAAAATGAAATGGTGGTATTTGTAAAATTTGGAACCTGGAGGAGTTGATGGTCTAACCCGATGCCAAAATAAAATAATCCTGATGTTGCCCTAGTATTTGTACGCGCCTCTTCCTTTTGTTTTCTTATCTCGTTTATTGAGATAGAAAAATATAACGCGTCTTCTTTTTTCTTTCTTTGAGACAAGTCCTTCTGTCTCTCTTCTGGGATGGTACCCGTCTTCTCCTTCTCCAATATTTGATGGTTGACCGCCTGTAAATGGCTCGGTTTGACCGTCCTTGTTTCTTCTCCGGTGTGTTGTGTTCTTCGCGAGCACTAATAATCCCTCAATTTGAAACTTAGGGTTTCGAATGAATTGGGGGTTTGCTATCCATGAGAGATTTGGATGATTGGAGATTGTAATTGAGTCAATTGGTGACTTAATTGATGTTCTGGGCTTGATTCCTTAATTGAACAGGTGTGTTTGTTCTAATTTGTGAATCGTTAATTTATGACCTTTGATGGCCTTGGTATATGGTTTTTCTTCTTCTTTGGTCTTGAATTTGATTCGACTGGATTTTGCAAAAATGATGAAAAGAAGCCTTTTTGATGCCGGTAACAAATCACTTCTGCGATTGATACCTTGGTGACGAAAAGATGGATTCTTTTGATGAAATATCACAATAAAATGATTTTGTGATTATTGTGATTCGACTGTTTTGCAAAAAAAAAATTCGAATCCTTATCAGTGGTTTTTTTTTTTTTTTTAATTCAAGAACTGAGTTTAAAAAAAGCCTTAGTATATGATGATTTGGTTAATAATCCAAACCTGCTCTGATACCAATTGTTGGCCTTAAACAATGGATCTATGGTCTTAACGTTTGTCACGATATACCAAGTAAAAACAAGGATTAATAAACGTAAATGCTTTGTATTAATCATCACCATCTTCTTTACATAATATATTCAAAGTATATATATATATATATTTTGTAAAGTCACTTATTCTGAGACTCTCATTATAAACTTTTATAACGGATTACAATAAGATGGCGAGCAAACGGGCAACAAAATTTGTCATGACCCCTTTGAATGGCAAAACCAATTCTCTGAAAATGAAATTTTGTGACTTAGGGGTGAAAATTACTTTGCACAACCCGTTGAACCCTAGTCAAAAACTCCACAGTGCCGAGCTAGGAACCCAAAAGTATCAAAAGCGAAAGGGTAATCGTGTTGATTCTCTAAACAAGCTTTCTCGTGTTTAGCAACTTTGCTCGATTCGCTTTCACCGCCTTGTCCAAAGAACAAACCCATTGTCCCTTAGCCCAACAAGAGGGACACTCGGTAAGATCCACACAAGCATGTTTCCCCGGCCCATCCAAACACAAGTATATCACCGGCCGTAAAGTAGACCTCCTTCAAGCGGATCTCCGGAAAGTTCACGGGCCTCTTTTTAGAAGAAATTCTGCTCGTTTAAAAACATCATACGTAACATCCCTAACCAAATCATGCAGTATTTGAAACCCGGTAACTCCTTGCAATGGACCGCATGCTCGCCAAAGGAATCTAAACAAACCTTGCGGCAGACCGGGCAAGGCTCATCAGGAAACAGAGGGATCATTAGCCGGTGCTTAAGGATAGTCCGGTACTCAGTGGTCGACATATGTTGGCCTAGCCCTTCAATTGGGATAACCGTCAAGTATATATACTACATGAAATGGTACATTGAATCGTTGTGATGGTTCGTCCATCCAACTGTTATGGCAGTTATCATGTAACTGTTTTGTAACTGCTAGAAAAACTATCTTGGTTGACTTTGTGTTGTCTGACTTTCTTGTTTGAATTTAGGGTTGACCGGGTCATATGGGTATTGACTTGGGTCGATTGGGATTAACCCAATAGATTGTTGTATAGTTATTAACATATGACACAAGTAGGCTCAAATAAAAAATGGGTCGATTTGTGTAATCTTTTTTTCTAAAATGGGTCAAACTGGTGATATCAGTTAAGATTTGGACATATTTAAAACTTAAAGCTTGTAAAAAATATAAAAAGATTTGGACAAAAAAGTGTATTTGGGTTCACTGTTATTTAGTGGAGTATTATTTTGTTTACATATTACACAAGTAGGGTTCATATTAGAAATGGGTCGATTTGTGTTATGTTTTTTTCTTTCTAAAATGGGTCCAACCAGAGATGTCGATTCGATTTGGACATATTTAACACGAATTCTGATGAAAGAATGTTTTCGGGTCAACCTTCCCAATGTTTCCCTATCTCGAACACACGTTGATACCCCCCAACAGCAAGCTGCTTCAAATAAAGTTCAGGAGATATACGCATAAATAAATTCATGTTTAGTTCGTTGTGGTGAGTCGCAAATGGTTTATAAGTTATAACTCATTTGCTTATAACTTATAAACCTAAAAAATGAATATTGTTTTTGGACTAAATACTCTTAATTATAACATGCAACACAATGTATTAAATATTTAAATACTTAATTACAATTTATATCCTTAAATTTTTTAATCTCATTTAATCCGCACTCATAAAAGAAATTTCATAGCTATTAATCGTCTAGTTTATTGAGAAGAAAAAATAAAACGCGAAGGATGAGAAACATTTATAGCCACACAATTCAAATGAAAATGGAGAAATTAAAAGGATACGCATCTATTTTTATAGGTACATCCGAAATGTGTGATTACGGTTATGATGTCTTCTCATTCTTCTTATTCTAGTTTTATTTTTATTTTAAATTGAATCTAATTTTACCAATTTAACCCGTATTTAACAAAAAGGATAATTAGCTATAAATGTATCTAACTTGACAATTTTGGTTCGTGTAGTCATCTTCTTTTTTTTTTTTTTTTTGCTAATATAACTCAAAATTTTCAAATTCAACTTTTGTGTGTATCGTGTAATTTGATGACCTCCAAATGCCGACTTGGAGCTGGTTATTTCCATGTGGATTTGCTTATGTTATTTTGTTTCAATAAACCAAATTAAATATCTCTTTAAAACCTCTTCACCAACTTTTCTCTTTCAACACCTATGCATTTACAAATGGTAAAATCTAATCATGTACAACACTAATCTTCTTCTAAACACAACCAACCACCACCCTCCCTCCACTTCCAATCCCACCATCACCACTCTCTCCACCGACCACTTCACTTCACTCCTTAAACAAGAATGTAACCGGTTACTTATTGGCTAGGTCACAGGATGCACACAAAAATCGAATTTTAAAACTTTTTTTGTTAGTTTAGCAAAAAAATAAAAATAAAAATAAGATTGTTACACTGAACTAGAAAAATTGACAAGTGGTATACATTCGTAGGTAATTATCACTAACCAAAAGTGGTCAAAAATTGCAAAAAGGTCAAATTGTATGTTTTAAAACTTACATATACTCCATCAATACTAAAAATCCATAACAAAAGCAAACAAAAATTCCATTATTTGAAAACAACACGTAATCAGTTAAAAAATAGCTAAGAGTAAAGCTAGAAATATGGAAACAAAAATAACTCCATATTTTGTGTAAACCTTGTCCATCATGGCTGTATTAACTTTCGACACTTTCATTTTTTCTTCACCTGCATATATAGCATTAAATTTGTTAGTTCATCAAACCAAAGTATAGTTGATCCAACATTGATGCAAAAAAAAGGACTTTGTACCTGTAACGGGTTGTTCAATCACCGGGAATAGTATAACATCCTGTTTACCAAAGAATATATATAAGTATGCAAAGATGTCCATAGTAATGAACTTAAAACATTAAAGAAATTAGTTAAAATGCACAAACCTTGATGTTTTGTGAATCGGTGAGCAACATTGTGAGCCTATCAACCCCCAAAGTCCAACCAGCAGTTGGCGGTAAACCATATTCAAGAGCTGTACAATAATTCTCATGCAAAGCCATTGCTTCGTCATCTCCCATGTGTCGATCCTGAAAAAATTGACAAAAATTGACCCCAAACACATTTAGTCAATTTGTTTTTACATTGTCAGGGGGTGTTTGGAATTTGCTCACTAACTTATTTGCTTGAAAAATATGCATGTAACATTAAGTGCTTATGATAATAAAGTTGTTTCATCCACAAACTCATAACCACTTTAAGAAGCAATCTTGGACACCCTTTTAATGTCAAATAAGGATCACAAAAGTTATAGTCTAATTTTTTCTATGACAAAATGATTTATGCAAGGCAAGTACTCTTAGGGTAACTTTTGACCCGTCTCCATTAGGGTGCGTTTTTATTTTTCACTTTGAGATTTTGAACATTTAATAATTAAAAAATAAAATAAATAAATAAATAAATAAAAATCTGTCACTCTCTTATAGGACAATGTGGTACCTTTATTTGTTCAGTAAATCGTTGGCGTTGCACCACTGGATCATTCAACGCAGTGTATCCATCAGCAATCTGAGGAAATAAAAAAAAGAAACGATTAATGGTAAATAAAATCCAACAAAAAGATAATCAAAGCAAATATTAGTTAGGTTCATAATACCTTATGCTTGTTAATAAATAGCTCAAACTGCTCAGTCAAACCTGGTTTGGACCTATTCTCTTTCGCCATTGGACTCATTATCTCCGGATAGTTCATCATAAACGTAGGATTAACACATTTCTCTTTCAAAAAGTGTTCCACAAGCTGCACAAATGTACAGTTTCTATCAGGAACATATATCATAAATTAAGTTTTCTTTTTCTTTTCTTTTTTTCTTTTTTTTTAATAATAATAATGTTTGCTCAGGCTATTATCTAAAGAAAGAATCATAAATTACTTTATCGAGCAAATGTGATGTTGTTTGAGGCGGGGGACATTCAATATCAAACGTTGTGCATGCATCAACAAGATATTTATTGGCTTCATCACTTGAAAGGTCTTTGGGTATGATAAGATTTGCTTCCTTTTCCAGCTCTTCAATCATATCAAACCGCCTGAATAAACATTTGTATCAAGTTAGCAGTATAATCGCAGTAAAAAAAGAATAAAATGATTTTATGCGCTAGTAAGTAAGCAAATTACCTGAAAGGAGGAGTGAAGTCAATTTCGATAGGGTCATTCTCATACCCACTAGAGTGATGTTTAATTATGCAGCTACCGCCTGTGAGCTCCTTCACCATGTCTGGCACATTGTGTTTTACTCGTTTTAGTTTAAGTGAAATAAATCGGTGTATTTCAAGACCATTTATGAAAATAGTATTAATGAAGGACGGTGGTTACCATAGGTAAGCTTTAAGTAATTTACTCTATAGTGTCTTGTACTCATATTTAACATTGTGTATGTTTATAAGAAATATAGACAGAAAGTGCTTATAGTCAACCGGCCCAAGAAACAGAACTCTTATAACACTTACCACTCAACATTATTTCAGTAAGCTCCATTAACTTATTGTAGTCTGCGTAGGCCATATAAAATTCACAAGTAGTGAATTCAGGATTATGTGTCAAATTAATCCCTTCATTCCTGAATTGTTTTCCTATCTCAAAAACACGTTCGACTCCGCCAACAACGAGCTGCTTCAGATATAGTTCAGGCGCAATGCGCATAAACAACTTCATGTTTAGGTCGTTGTGGTGAGTCACAAATGGACGTGCACCTGCTCCTCCAGCAAGCATGTGCATCATGGGAGTTTCGACCTTAAAAATAATAACAAACATACTTAGCCATAGAATGAAAAGAACATCACAAATTGATAAAGAAACACTGGTTTGTGATTTTACCTCCAAAAAGTTACGTTTCTTGAGAAAATCTCGGATATAATCTATGGAAAATGCACGAGTTTTGAATGTACGTGTGACTTGTGAATTGACCATCAGATCTAAATAACGATGACGATACCGTGTTTCCTGCCACAAAGAAGTATAGTAAGGTACATGTGGCAATTTCAACAATTTTAACCAATTCACTTGTGAGAGTTGTGAATATCAAATACCAGATCTTTCACTGTATATGAATCCGGATTTCTGTCACTTCCTAGAGTGCAAACATCGAGTTTCAGTAGATTAAAAAGGGGTCTCAAGTCACTAAAGAACCCAAAACAACATCAAAACAGCTAGGTAAATATAACAAATTTCACCTTGACATTGGGACTTTCCGCCACGCCTACACTTTTTGCATTGG